>ML306517.1:0-88403 GCA_005239505.1 Nicotiana paniculata | reverse complement strand
AATTCAAGGTAAAGATTCGATTTTTACAAAATTCCCTAATTCTACCTAAATCCTTAATTTTTACCATGAAAATTCTTAGTTTTTGATTTAAAAGTGATGAAAAACATTTGGGTAATTGAAATATAACCAAAAAAACGAGTAGAGAACACTTACCCTAATCCCTATGGTGAAAATCGCCCAAATCCAAGCTCCCTAACTCAAAATATGACCGAATGAACAAACCCTAGTTTTATATATTTTTCTGCCAGCTATTCTGCCTCGTTTCTCGTACCAAACGATCCCGAAATCAATTTTTATGTCTCCAATGGATTCCCTGTGAAATTCTGGTCAAGTTAGACTTTGGAATCACTCAATTTAACCTTATAATAAAGGATATATATAGGTTTTAATATTTTCAAAAAGTGCAGATTTTTAAATACGCAGTCAGTGGCAATTTCGTAATTAATCTGAAAAATCTGGCAACCCTATTTTTAGTAAAATGACCATAAATTCGCCATACCATGTCCAAATTCAATGATTCTTTTTGCTACGGGTTCGTAACTACGATATGGATTTAATAGTTCATTCAAAACAGAAATCGGAGCTCATTTGTTCAATATGATATCATTCATACTTGAAGAAACGACGTCGAAGCATAAGAAAGAACGAGCGCAACACAACCCAAACATATTCAAAACTCACCCGAGTCCTCGGGTCTCTAAACCAAACATGCACGCAAGTCTAAAAACATCATACGGACTTGCTCGTGCAATCAAATCATGAAAATAATATGTAAAACTGTGAATTAAACCTCAAAACTCATTATTTTTCTCAAGAACACTTCAATTTCACTATTTCTCAACCGGACATCCGAATCACGTCAAATAAACTCCGATTCTCACCAAACTTCACAATTAGTATACAAATACTATAAAAAATTTGTACCGGGCTCCGGAACCAAAATACGAACCCGATACCAACGGTTTCAAATATTAATTCTTTTTCTTTATTTCATTAATAATTCAACAAAATAATTTCTTTCAAAAATTGATTTCTAAGGCTTGGGACCTCAGAATTCATTTCCGGGCATACGCCCAAGTCCCATATTTTACTGCGGACCTCCTGGGATCGTCGGAACACAAATCCGGATCCGTTTACTAAAAATGTTGACTCAAGTCAACTAAAACCAAATTTTAATTCTAAAAATTATTATTTCTTATATTTTCACATAAAAACTTTTAGGTTTCACGTCCGGACTGCACACGTAAATCGAGGTAATTAAAATTAGTCTTTTATGGTTAATAAGCCTAGAACAGAATCTTAATTCATAGAATGACCCCTTGGGTCATCACAGATTGGTCCGTTTGAACTGACTAATACTATCTAGACACTTGACACAACTCTATTGGTTGTTGATTTGACTTGGATTGCCACCCTTCTCGACACGTGCCACGATTTTATTGGCTCATTTATTTGGCTTGGATTGCCACATCATTTGACATGTGGCATAACTTTATTGGCTCGTTCTTTTGAGTTGGATTGCCATATCACTTGACACGTGGCATGAGCCTGGACTTTAAGATCGGCTAATAGTCATTTGGACCTTGGGCCAATGAAATAGGCTTATTGTTTAATTTGTAGTCTAATTAAATGGACTAACAACAATATATATTGAGTTTAAATAGTTAGTCCAATTTACTAGCCACAAGATTTGTTTGGACTAGTGTCTTGAAATTAATATGGTCCAAATTATTTTATGAATTTAAATCTGATGAATTTAAATGCTTACAGACATCAATTTACATAAAGAATTTGATTCTGCTCTCCTTAATTTCTTATTCAAAAGGTAAAATCTAAAACTATTAATCAAGACTAGAAAATTGCGTAACAAATGTAAGATTTGATTTCAATAAATAAAAATATTATAATATTTATGGTATTCCTCTGATTCTTTAAGAATGTATACTATTTTGATGAACTTGATTTTGATTTTGATTCGAGGGCTTGTAAAGCTTGGTCTTGAATCTCCTTCTTGAACTTGAATTTGGATTTGATCAAAAACAAGTAATTTGATCTCGAACGCCTTGGTATTTTATTATATAATTTAAATATATTTTAAAAAAATACATATTTAGTGTTTGCAAACTCCGAGGAAATTTTACTAATTTAGAATATATTTTATTTATATTGTGCATGATTTATGAAGGTTGAAATAATTATTGACTATAGTCGTCAATATTATACAAATAAATCAATAAATAAAACTTTAGTTGGTTTTAAGGATCTAAATATTAAAGATATTATAATTAAAAAATAGACTACACTTTAGTGGCATAAGTATATTTTTCAAGAAAATAATTGTATAAGATAATGTATATACAATAGTTTAATTATTTAACTTGAGAAAAAAATGTATACTGGATGGAACTTTGAAATGCTTTACAAAAATATGACATGTACATTCGTAATGTGTATGTACTTGCAAAAAAAAAAAAAGTGTGGAGGAAAAGAGCTGAAAAGAGCAAAACCTCTTTTTTCAAAATAATTTGATTTATATAAGATAGATTTTAATTGATTTTGATATCCTCAATATTACGATTGATTTTCCATGTAGTAATTCAAGTAAGAAAAACATTAATAAGAAATTTTTTATTTAATTTCAAAGTGCTAAATATTAGGAAAATAATAAAATAACTATTTTATCCAATATAAAATCTATTTTAAAAGTATTAAAAAGACGAATAGATTTAACTAATTAGTTAATTCACATACTTAATTATTTATTCTCAACATTAAGAAAAATATTTTCTTATTAATTCATATTCGTAATATTAGTTCATCCCCAATTTTAAATTGTTTAACTACATCTACACTAATGTTTAATTGTAACTATTTTTATCTAATAAGAATTGTATGTTTAAAAGATAGAAAAATCGGGTTTGAGGTTCACTTGAAATTTTTTTGGTTAGTTTAAAGTTCTAATATTAGAAAGGCAACTACTATATTCTTTTCAATGTAATCTACTATAAACCATAAAAAATCAACCAACATTTGGTTATATTAAATTCTAAAATTTATTATTTCTTTAACCATTTTATTAGAGTGTAGAGATTTGAATCTGAGTATATTAGAGTAAATACAAATTTGATAAGAATAATACAACGAAAAATAAAAACCTTGAGTCACAATGTCACCATTTGTATACGTTTGGAAACTTTAGTTAGGGTGTGATAATAATCCTAAATATTAGGATCTATTACCTCGTTTAATAAGGCAAGATTTAGCAACAAAATATTTAATTTATTTTAAAATTTAAATATTAAAAAATAACATAAATTACAATTATGTCCAATGTGAAATATAGTTTTACGGGGTAAAAAAGGCGAACGATATTTTGCTAACGGCCTTCGTGCTTTTAATATAGTATATAGATATATTATATCACTTCCTTGTGAATTCTAGCATTCAATATTTAGGGATATTTTTGTGAACCAATATTATATTTATGATTTTATAATAATATTTAAAGATATTCTAGTCTATATACTCGTGCGCTGCACGAATATCTCAAGCCAAGTATGACATAACTTTGTAGAAGACAGTAAAATTTTAGTTGCAATAAATTTAATATAAACTTGTTAGAATTAAAAAAAAATGGAACTAATTAATAAATTATCATTGTTCAATGCGTAATTGGGCATTGCTTGTCCCTCCAAATAGTTACAATTAAAATGAGTTACATATAATTTGTAATTGCATTACCTTCATTTATAAGGTCCAAACATGTTATTTGGTCATATATTTCTTAATATTTTCTATTTTGTGTATTTGTAGATGCTCTTTCATGGGTATCTCGAAGATGCAGTATTAGGTGATAAATCTTATATTTTATTTTGGCTATTTTGCATGATTTACACTCTCGTAACTGCTCTTTAATTTGAAGTTCTTCAAATATACTTTAACGTCTATTTATATATAGAACAATACGATCTAATATGTTCAAATATGTAAATCTAAAACATAAAAAATATCTAAGTAACACCTTATTCTTGAAAATGCAAATCTAAAACACGAAAAATAAAGCAACTTAATGAGCATGCTTTGATCTAGATTCGAGATACAAAATTAGCACCGACGAGCTAAAGCAGAAAGCATAAGCATCATATTTGTTGAATAGATATGACAACAAACAAATACACAATAAATTGAGTCTTTTTTATAAATCTATTAATGTGCCAGATATTCTTTAAACATTCAGTGTTAGTTACAATATAATAATTTAATTTTTAAAAGGCATAAAAGTCGATTAATATTTCAAGAATATTTTTGTATAAGTAATATAGATAGATATTGATTAAATACTTTTTTTTTTTAAATATTTTAACTTCAAATATCTTTTTTGTTTGTTTGTTTGTTTGTTTGTTTGTTAACTTCAATCAAATATAAAAGTTCTATGTAAAGATCAAATTAAGTTGAGATCCAAATTTCGAGGCCATTTTGTTCGTCTTTTCATCTCCGGCTCTTCATTTTTCTTCACGGGATTCAGGTAAAGCCTAAAAAGCCCTAATTTTCTCCTTTTTATTTTCTATCGTTCAAATCATGCAATGAATTTGTTTTATATAGGCGTATTTTTGTGGTTCTATGTTAATTGTCTCCGTTATTATGCTTGAGGTTTGAGTTTGACTTCCAATTAATCTGTATTTTGTGGAATTTTTTCTTATAAATTAGTACTTATTTTTTTTAGGATTGTAGTGTGATTGGTGTCCGGGTAGCTTGCCCAAACCGTACAGTGAATGTTACAGCCTGCAATCACAGTATTTGGTAAAAATGTCTATTTAAGGCTTTGAGCAATGAGCTCGAGTAGTTGGGCATACAGTAAACAGACGAGAAAATATGTTAATCTTAAATTGTAAAAATCCTTTTTTTTTTACCTCAGCCCTCACATTCCCAGCTAGTTACTTGAGTATCTCTGAATTGATGTTTGGGGTACCCTTTTATGTGATGATGTTTGATTGGGCAAGGTATCTTAGGAAGAAAAAAAAAGCAGCACGGTACACTAAGCTCCCGCTATGCGCGGGGTTTGGGGAATGGCCGTACCACAGAGGTCTATTGTACGCAAACTTACCCTGTATTTCTACCAGAAGAAAGAAAAACTTTTGAAAATTATGGTCTAAAAAAGAGCCATAGATATTTGTGCGGTTATAAATCATCTCATTAGGGGTAAAATGAGAAGTTTAAAGTTGAACTTTTTCTAAAAATATAGAAAGGTATCATTTTTTTGACAAGCGTGGTGTCTGAACCAGTTCGCGCACACCTCGACTAATTCTACGGAATACCTGCTATCTCCGACCACCAGCAACATGTACCAGGTTACACTATTCTCCATGGCGAAAAGTATCATTTTTTTTTTTTTGCCCTTTTTGTTTGAACTGTAACTTTGATCCTCCTCTTAGCACAATGTTTGTGCTAATGAGTTTTATATCTAATTTTTACCTTTCTCAATATAGAAAAGTATCGTTTTTTGGGACAGACTAAATAGGAAAGTGTATCACATAAATAGAGATAGTAGGAGTATTGGATTTGGCAGATGATACCTTTTGGTGCTAGTGTACTCTGAGGGGAGAGTAGTGCCCAGAGGGCTTTGGTCTAGTGGTAAGAGGCAGCACATGATATGTGGGTTACACGCACGGCATAAGTTCGAACCACACATCTCACAAAAGCTTGGTATTAAGTAGAAAAGGGTGTGGGTGGGGGTGGGGGGCATTACCTGCCGAGTTTCGAACCATGTGCCAATGACCTTCGTGGATTTCTCAGTTGTCAAAAAAAGCTAGTAGAGAGTTGTTGTTTCTATTATTTTCTTTCTTTTTTCTAATGATGAATGGAAGTCTTGAATTGTCATCTGGTCATTTACTTTAGCTGTTTGGAAACTATTGATATTTTTTTGAACAGTTGGTTGGAAACTACTTATTGATGTGAACTTACCTTTGAACGTAACTTAAAAAGGAAGCCAAATGCTTTATATAGGCTATACCAACTAGTTGAGATTAAGGTTTTGTTGTTGTTAAAACTTACATTTGTCTAGTGTTTGTCGAGAATCTTTTGTGTGGTAAGGGGTTTGTGAGTTTATAGGGATAAATATGAAACCTAGAAAACCTGTAGTTTCAGGAAATCCCCAGGGATTTGCCTTTGAAGACAAATGATTTAGTATTGGAATGAAATAGGCTCGAGTAAAGAAGATTGGATATAGTACCGACACAGCTAGTTCGAAATTGAGGTGCAGTTGATTGATTGAAAACTATTGATTGGAGTTACCATTTTTTTCCTTCCTTTTTTTCGACTGCTTCATTGCAAAAGTAATCTAGTGAACTATTGCACAACCTGTAATTAGGCCTGTTGCACTGGCTTAGTGCATATATTTATATAATATATTATTTACCCATTAAAAAAACAAGAAAAAGTAATTGGGTGAATAGTAACATGTCTATCTGGATTTTATTTGCTCAGCTACATTGAGATGATCTTCGTGTTCATACCGCAATGTAAAATGTGATTAATGGTAGCAAGGTTTAAGTCAAAAAGGCAGTTTATGTTGACAATTGCTTTGATATTATAGTTCTAACTTTACTACATGTTAATTCTCAAATAAAAAAAACAATAAAATATTATAGTTCTAACTTCCGGGTGGCCTTTATGTGCTGAGTTTTGGTGTTTGCAGGTGCCATTGTTTGAAGCAGTATGAGTTTTACGGGGCCTTCCATGGCTTCTGGTTAGTTTTATAGTTTGTCTCTATGTCTTTTGGTCAGTGTAGATGTCGCTTTTTTTTGTTTTCATCATGGCATGCAAGATCGCCTTCCCAAAATGCAAGTAAATCACGGAATCTAGTTTTCTGTTTCTAAGGCAATTTTTATTGGAATATTGTTTTCTCACTATAAATATTGAAAGATACTGAATGAAAGAAACATGGCCGTACAATACATATAGAAAAAATAAAAGGAAAGGTTTTGATTCTAACACTTCATGACCAAACTCTTAAATGTTCTTATAGTGCAATTTTAACCTATTTGCCAATAGAATGGTAAGCAAAGAAAAAGGTCAAAAATTCGAGAACTATTATTTCTTCATTATGGAGATCATAAAAAATATGAAAGCAAGACTGAATAGCAGGAAATGTGTATATATCCTCTTGACTCGTAGCTTCATTTCAAAATTTCTTTTCTTTTCCTTTTTTAATTTGACCAATATATTAAAAATCATAGAAAAGAGAGTGTTATTTATCAACTGAAGACAGACTATTAACATATTATTTATCTGTCCCCTTCAATTGTTCTAGTACTAGTAACCCTTGATGTGCATATATTGCAGGTGCAGGAATTGCTCGAAGGGCATTTGAGTTTGGACAGACTTACGTGGTGAAGCCTAAAGGTAAACACCAGGCAACTATTGTTTGGCTGCATGGCCTTGGGGACAACGGATCAAGGTAAGCTTGTCAACACTTTCCTGTTACTTCTTGTTGCGTTGTTCAAGCTCTATATCTTTCATTATGTATCTATCTCAGTGATCTGCTTGGATGCTGTTGGATCAGGAAAGTTTTAAAATTGTTAAACAACCAAAGACATCTATCCTCTGAAATATTAACTACCTCCAATTCTGCCATATTAATTATGCTGTTCTATCACAGAGACTGTGAATGGATGCTTAAATGAGCTATCATCAGAGAGTTACTGTCAAAGATGTTTAGAATAATGGTTTATGTTCATTTAAGTTGATAGTTTGTAAATATATTTCGTTAGAACTAAAAAATTTACTTTTGAATTGTTGGAGATGATAGAATACTAACAAACAATTGCTATACAAAGGTTAAATTTATTATTTAGATAAAGACATGGTTGTGCTGAAAGCTTTTCTTACAGTAGTCTACTTCAATTTAACAGAGCATCAGAATTCTTTTTAAGATTATAACTTGGGAAATAGATGGGTAAAGAACTTCAGGAATAATCAAGTTGTCGAGAGAGTAATGTTCATCATGCCAGTTTTCTGTCTGGTAAGCGTAAGACTCACTTGATGTTTTACCTGGAAAAACTTGCTAGCTAAATTGCCACATATATGTTAGTAAGTGCCTACTGTTTTTGCTACAGTAACAGAAACCCAATGTATCCAATAAAGAACAAATGTCAAAATGACCTGAATATAGTAGCGTGATAAAGAACGCTCAACAAAAGAAGTGAAATACGTATTGAGGAAACCAAACTATATAAGGTGAAACTGAAAACTATAAGGGGTCGTTTGGTTGTTGGGATAAGGTGGGATATCCTTGTTTGAAATTGGGAAATAAATTTATCCCATGTTTGGTTGTAGGGATTAATTAAAACCAGTATAATTTTATACCACAATCTTGGGACTCTAGGAGGTGGGATAAATAATCCCGGGATGAAGTTATGAAATGACCATATTATCCCTCAGCCCCTTTCACTGCTGTATATACACTAGTTATATCTGTTGCATTATATAGTTGCTAGTGCATATCTGTGCATCTCATGGTTTTTCTGACATGATTTAAGGGCCTTTGAAGTCATATGAGAATAAAATGAAACAAGTCTCACCTTGATTACGAAACTTGTTTGCACATTGCCCAGGCTTTCTGCAATATTTCACTTTGTTGTGTCATATGATGGTCAAGTCGTTAAATCCACATTTCTTCAAAGTGGTTCTTGTTTGGATTAGCTGTTTGCTTATTAAGGTTAAATCGTTTAAGAGCTTTCCGAGTTTTGGCTTTAAGATTTGATGTGGGTCATTTCAGATAGATTGGCACTAAGCAGTGTTGGTCAAGTATGATAAAGTTTTCTAGTTTATGTGGGAGTTCGGTATTTGGGTTTAGTATAATTATCAGAAAATGTTATAGGCTGGAGCTTTCTGTTAAGAAAATACTGTTTCTAGAAGTCATGAAATATCCAAGGTTAAAATAGGAAACAGATTTTTTTCCAAGTTTATCCCCCTTCAAGCCAAACACATGTTATATACATATCCCATTTTTAATTCAGTGAACCAAACAAAGCAATAGCACTAAATAAGTCAAGGGATTATTAATTCCATGATTATGATCGTAGGATAACTTTGTCCGAGGACCAAACAACTCTTAAGTGACCTCAAGTATAGGGTTTTCTAAATACCAGTGTTATTATTGAAGTTATGTTTTTTTTCTGCTTGTAATGTTCCCTAATTCTGTCACTAAAGTTGCACTGACTCGTTAAAAATTGAGAGTGAGATGGGTGATATCGGGCTTCAAGGTGGTATTGGAATTTTCACAGAGATAGCACCGAGGTTTGAGTAGTTGGTTATAGTGTGCTGGAGATAGCATGGGCAGTTTTAGCTTTGGGAGTGGGAAAGGCCTAGAGTTGAAAGAAACAGTCAATGCAAATGCTGAATGGTGATCTCAGTGTGTGGAAGCGAGCTAGAAGAAGACTAGATGTTTTGAGCATTTTATGGCTGTTTTACTTATCGATCAAAGTATTTATTTACAAAACACAGTGAGGCAGTTGGTACGCATACACACTTTGTTTTTTCATCTAGGTTGTAGTTCATTTTCACTCCAAAAGGCAGTTGGTACGCATACACACTTTGGTTTTTCATCTAGGTTGTAGTTCATTTTCACTCCAAAAATGCTGCCATGACCTGCTACGTGTTTGTAATTTGCCTGGAAACTTTGTCATTGATTGGATTGGGAAGCCTTGAGAATGAATCACATGCAAAAGCGAGGATCGAATTGAGATGATAAAGGTTGCCGGACAAATCAGAATCTTAATATTCTAGGACAAACATGCAATTACCTTCTTTGAAAATTTAGAGTGCGTCTGGTGTTGCCAAATCACCATAGTGATTTACCGCTAATATAACTAAGGTTAAAGGGAAGGTGTGGAAATTGCTATGTCTGGCATCATTCTAACTGACCCTTTGTTGTGTCTTGTGTTTCTTGATATTGGATGATAACCTTTTTCTTATTTCTGTTATTTCTCTTTTATCTTCAACCTTGTGATGTTTCCAGAATATTGAACCTATTAATATCCTTATGGATGCTGTGTGAGCAATTAAACATCATTTTCTTTGCTCAGACGAGTATGCACTAAGTAGACTGTTCCACTATTTTCTTGAAATAACATAATAATTATTCGATGTTGTGGGATTTAGTCCTCTTACACTGGTGGCATAGAGAAAGTGGAGAGCCTGCATCAATTTACGGTTCTCTACAAATTGCAGCAGTCATCTATACTAACTGGAATCTCATTGATTGCACCAGAAATTGACTAGAAACGAAAACCAGGCCTTTATCAGTGCAAACTCATTTTCTACTCTCTTGAAGGCTCTCATCTTCCTTTCCTTCCAAATTACCAACACAAACACCAAGTGACCTACATTTCATGCTCTATATCTTCTTTTGCTTCTTCGGAAATCCCAGCTAAATACCAGATCTTTCTTGTAGTCGGATTTCCCCACTGCTGACTTGCATCCTACCGATGCAAATAGTAGGAGATCCACGTCTTCTCCACATTTACACATGTAGCACCAACTGATGTACGTTATCTTCTTCTCCTCACATTTTAGCTGTGATGATGGCTACCTTGCCACCGGCCAAGTGAAGTAAACATACCTTCCTCTTGGAATCCATAGTAATATATGTAGGAATACTGTGTCCTCTTTGCGGAGAAGCTTGTGGTAGTTCAGGTTGCCTCACTCACAATATTTTCTCTACACCAGTTCCACTTCCTACCCCATGCTTAAAGTTTTTGTGCAATTTCCTACACCTTCGTGGTGTTCCTCCAGTCCATATTCCTCAGGCAACGTAATGGATTCATTCCTTTACCTTCTTCTTGGATGAGGTTCTTAGCTGCGAGTAGTACTATCCTCCAAAATGACGCATTGTTGGCGAACCTCCAAAGCTGCCTCCCTAGGAGTGTTTTGTTGAACACCTTGAGATCTTTCCCTCCAAGGCCACCATAGTTTATGGAGGATGTGGTTGTTTACCAATTCACGAGGTGAAACTTTTTTTATCTCATCCTCTATGTCCTTAGGAAATTCCTTTGAAGTTTCTCCAACTTTTTTTTAATGGTAGCCAGTGTTACATGTAGGAGAGATGTAATAATGTTTGCATGCTTGATGGTGTGATATTAATCAGTACATCCTTTCCCCTTTTTGGCAAATACCTCTTATAGAATCCCGCTAATTTTTTTCTCAATCTCTTTTATTTCTGTATTGTGATGCTCTTAGCTGTAGGTCGAGGTAGGTTATAGAAAGTGTCCTAATTTTAAGGAGGCAGTTCATCTTTTAATTTGAAATTTAGTCATTTTATAGCTTATATGTTAGGTTTTGGATAAGTATGTTACGTTCTTTTATAATATCTCATTTTTTCATTGATATATATCTAACAATGAAGTTGCTTATTTCATGCTAAGTTTGAGGTTGATTGATTCCCTTTTTTATGGCAATGAAAGTGAGCTATAATTCTTGAACTATTTACTCAATGACTCAATTGTTCCTTATTAAAAAAAGGTGAGCTATATTTCTTAGAACTATTGAATCAATTATATGCTATTACGACTGCACGAGTTCCTTATCTTCGGATATCAAGCTTCTCTGATGGTCTTGCTTGCTATGCACAGTGCAATATGCAATATCAAAACTTGAGTCTTGAAATGAACAACTGAAACATATTAACTAAACATTTTACAATCTACTTTTGGTTTTCCTGGCAGCTGGTCCAACCTCTTGGAGACCCTTCCTCTTCCAAATGTAAGGATCCAAATGTTACTTTTTGTACTTGAGGGTATCTCTTGTTGACTGTTAAACATGTAACTCTCGCAGTTGTGTGCGTTAGAATCTTGTAATAGCCAATGGCATATTGCTTTTTCATGTCCATGCTGTAATCTTTTGTTATTGTGGTATCTTAGCCTGATTTTTGCTCTTATTTTCTAAACTGCAGATTAAATGGATCTGCCCAACTGCCCCCCAACGACCAATAACTTTATTTGGAGGCTTTCCTTCCACTGCCTGTAAGCTTTGTGCTTTGAGATTATGCCCATTGTTTTCCAATGTACAACTAATTTAGAATCAAACTTTTACCCTGCCATTGTTGTACATTGCAGGATATGTAAATTGGATAATTCTATTTATTTGCGACTCATCCGAAAGCATTGTTCAATTAGTCATTGAATTAGTTTAAGTTGAAAGTCATGCTTTCAAGCACTGCAGTAAAGAAAACACTATTTTTCTATCTTTTGTACCAGGGTTTGATGTCAATGACCTATCTGAAAATGCTATTGATGATGATGAGGGTTTAGATGCTTCAGCAGCATATGTGGCAAGTTTGTTGGCTACGGAGCCCCCTCACAGTAAGCCATTCCTGTGTCTTATACTAACTTGTGCACCATCATTTGAATCACAAACTTGTATAAAGCACATGTTTTACCCATGAAGCGATAACCCCTCGCACCGAATCGCTTCAAGCGACCAAGGAATGGATTTTAATAATAGTGTATACTATGAATAAAGATATTTAGCTTTCCATCTCCCTCTTTTTTTTCAATGTTATTCTCTTTATGCCGCTGGATTTTTTAGTGTGATGTGTGTAAATAATATAGTTCCCTTTAGTTGGCTTTTCTTTCATTCTTTCTTGGGGGCTAGAAGTTGCCTGGCTAGACCATCTAGATGCATTAGCCTTAGTGGTTGTGTCAAACGCCTATACATGCTATAAGGGTTGTCAATTTTTAATAACAAGCAACTGTATTTCTTATTTCCTATCCAATATTTCGTATTTAGATGATCCTTTATATGATTACTACTCAAGAGTTAATTTCCTTATTTCTACCTTAGTCATCCCATATTATTTTAGATATCTGTAAAATTTTAGCTGTAACATGCGAAAAACACTCAAACCTTCTCTACATTACGCTCAAGTGATCTTACTAGTATCTATAAAATTTATTTTTCTTACTCTTTATTGTAAAAAAATAAAATAAATCTTTTACTTTATTATTTTGTGTATTATAGTCAAACTTGGGGTTGGAGGCTTCAGCATGGGGGCAGCAACTTCTCTTTATTCTGCAACTTGTTTCACTCGTGGGAAGTATGGGAATGGCAACTTGTACTCTGCCAATCTGAGTGCAGCTGTTGGATTAAGTGGCTGGCTTCCCTGTGCAAAGTTTGTCTTTTACCAATCTTGCCGTTATTCTCTTCTGAGACTTTTGGGGTGTTTTATATTGAGTCCTATTATTTGGCAGGACTCTCGATAGCAAACTAGAAGGAGTAGAGGGGGCTGTAAGCCGTGCTGCATCATTGCCCATCCTTCTTTGTCATGGCAAAGGTATTCGGATGCTTCATTTTTTCTTCTACTTAACTTTTCTTCAAAAATAAAAAGCTTCATTTTTCAAACAAGTTTCCCTACTTTAAGTTGTCACACCCCGGCACCCAAACCTGGAGGGGGGAGTTGCTTTCTATTTGTTAGTGAAGTCTCTTGCCTTGTGATCTGTCAAATTCATGATAAGTACTGATATTGGCAGTGTTTACCTGAATTTGAAGGTTTTCTTTGCTATTCCCTTAATAGACATACAGATACACACTCTCTCTCACACACACACACACATACACACACAAGAAAAAACGCTCTTTTACCTGATGAAATGAAGTTTTTTCTTCTTGCTGCAACCATATCCCGGGAATCTAGTCTTTTCTTATGCAGCTCATTTCCATTAATATTTGAGTAAATTCTCTTATGAATAAAGGTGTATTTATCAGACTTTGCATTTTGGATTTCAAATGTTAACGTGCAAAAATCTTTCTTTTCTCTTTACTCCTTTTATTTTACCCTGAGGGGAGGGGGGCTATTGTTCTATCTGACCTCTGCTACCCGCTTCCAATCTTTAGCAACCTTTGGGCTTAAGCCTCTTTGTTCTGCATAGAGTGTGACTTTTGTTGGAAGAACTTTGCACCTTCTCGAGCATTCTTTTTGGGCTGATTTCAGGGCTAAATCCTTCTCTAACCTGCTATATTTATATTTGACGCAGGAGATGATGTCGTTCCATATAAATTTGGTGACAAGTCGTCTCAGAAGTTACGTTCATGCGGTTTCCAAGATGTGACATTCAAATCCTACACAGCGTATGTATAATGTATTTCTACATGTTCAGACGCTAGTCTGTCCTTGGTACTAGAAATGTGGCTGAATCTTTTACTTTTGTTTGACAGACTTGGCCACTACACAATCCCAGAGGAGATGGACGAAGTTTGTGCTTGGCTAACTTCAAAGCTCGGGCTGTAGGGTAAATCATAAGTTGCATTGCCAAAAGCAGCCTTCATATGCATACTTATTGCAGAAATATGGAGTATCATTATTAACAGATGGTCCAACTATTTAACTTTTTTCTTTTTCATTACTACCAACGATGGTTAGTGTTCCTGGGGAGTACCGTGTTGAAGCACTGAAGGTCAGCAGAAATGCAGGCGATTGATTCAGGTCATTGCCCCCAACCCAAACTACTAGGGTGCAGTGACCATTCACCTTCTATTCGTTCTGCATTTCATGTCTTTAACATTGTACAGCGGTCAATTTATGCCTACTGCTGTATTATCTGATCGCGGGAACCTTAATGTTTGGATATATATTCTTGTGCTAGTTGATAAAAATACAGTTTATGTCCATTGGCATGATTTACTTTGGCAATTTGGTAGCACATAGAAGCCAAAATTTCAACATGCAATTTCTTTTAACAAGTAAACAAATGTCACGTGTTTGTCCCACAAACAAACAGATACATATCTGTATAGTGTAGTGTACAGCGATCAGGACACCAGCAACAAGTATCAAAATAAATGAAAGAAGGAAATAAATTGACAGTTCATAAATTAACTTAGATTCTTTACATTCTCAAATCTCATTTTTTTTTTTCACAAACACTGGGATGTTTCAACTTCCAAGCTCAAGAATGTTTACGAGAATAACTAACAAAGGCACGCTTAAGTTACAGAGCAGAATCCTGCACTTTGACTTCTACATCTCTAAGCATACTTAATAACCAAAAGGAGAAGGCTTGAAATCAATGAACTAGTAATTCATATAGCAAACGGAGAATTTGAGCCGTTTGAAAACCAATAGTAGTACTTATGGGGATGCCTGAAATACTTCACTCCAGCCAGCCTTATTCAGGCAGCACGTTTGACCTCGGGGTCTCCCTTATAAAAGCAACTTCACGACTTCCAACTGGAGGTGACAACAAATGCTTATCTTGATCACCATCCTCGCTTTCAGTTGGTTCGTGGGGGGTTGCAGTTGACATTGACCCACTCTCATCCTCTTCTGGATATAAAAAAAAAAGAGTATTACATAAGAGATTTATAACTCTGATATATACACGACGATGTTTCTAAAAGCAAAAAAAGCGACAATGTCCATAGAATTGAAGTGAAGTGCAAGTTTCATTTAAGTACAATTCATGACATGAAAAAATACAGAATATATATATGAATTTTGCATTAGAATTATCAAACTGCAGAAGGGGAGCCTTGGCCTAACTGGTCAAGTTGCTGCCATGTGACCAGGAGGTCACGGGTTCGAGCCATGGAAACAGCCAGATCCCTCTGTGCATCTGGCTGCCCTTTTAATGATCAAACTGCAATTAAAATTACTATTTGTAGTATCCAAGATTCAAAGAACCAACCACTTCTTGCATGTCATTGTTTGAAGAGGATGGCTTCACCCATAAAATATAACCCCTTGCTTTACTGGCTTCATCGATTTAAACAACGAAGCCATGGTGTTTAATACTAGTAATTCATAGTATAAGGCTACAAGTATATCATTTTCTGCTTATCATTACAAGGATATGGATCATGTCACCTGCACACGGATGGTACTCAGGAAGCTGTTTAACAGTTGTCACTTGGAGGCTCTCAGGAAGAAGACAACTGCAGAAAGCACCTGAAATTAACAATAACCGACACCTTTTAAGAATTGATGAGATCATTAGCGTACGTGTTAAGCATGGGCGGAGCTAGGGGGCGGAAGAGGGTTCCGAACACCATTTGCTAAAAAATTACATTATATCCTAGGTTAAAATTATTTTTTATGTATATATGTAGATGTTGAATCCCCTTGACTTCTTCGCATATTTACTTTTTTATATTTTGAACCCCCTTACTGAAATTCCTGTCTCTGCCCTGAATTTATTGTCAAGCACTTCATTCCCACAAAAGTCAATTAAAATGAGCAGATAACAATATTAAGACAAGATTTTCAGATGCACCAAAATAAAGAGGCTTAGGTTTGTGCCTTCTACAAATCTCTGAATAAAAAATTTCCAGAAACCCCACATATACCTAAGGTAGACCATATACTTATATCTGCAGTATCCGGGACAGAATATTACGTTGAAACAATGAATTTGGACCCCCAAAAAAAAGTAAAAGCTTGAGGAATTTATATTCAGTGTACCAAGAATATACATACCAACTCTGGCAAGCCGATTCACCCATCCAGGAATTCCTTTCCCTGTTAGTCTTTCCGCTATGTCATCTGTGAAATGGTTACAGTTCTTGGAAATGAGGTGATAGGTGTCCCCATGATACTCGGAAGCCATATTCTCAAGAAATGCTTGAAATTCAGAGGGAGGCATTTTAATACGACCCAGTGGGATTGAACATCTATAGATGAAACCAGGGCAGCTCTTAGGTTCCACTTCAAACACGCCACTTATGGGAAAGTCATGCGCTCCATATCCATATTCCATACCGTGGACTGGAAATTTTGCAATTGGCATATGCAGAAAGCAAAGAGAAATTCAAACTCCAATCAAAAAGAGGTAAGTTTATTATGCTATGTATAAGAGCTTTATTTGATTGTATTCAGCAAACCTTAGTTCTAAAATCCGTACTCTACATACAAGAGAACCTAAAAAGTTTATCCATACCGAAATTTTTCTTCTTTTCTCGTGAAAAGAACATATCCAGTCAAAGAATTAAGTTCATTTAATGACAGATAAGTGTTTGGACTTCACACAAATTTTCCTCAGTCAATGAGCATAATAATGGCATTAAAATGTGATATATGGATTTGATGTATCTTGAAAAAGCCAGACCATATGACCAAGATAAGTGTATCTACTGTCTTGTATCTCTCGGTCATAATTATTTGGAAATCTATGAATAACAGTATTGATATGACTGGTGAATCTAGGAAATGTCAGTCGGGTTTGGCAGCTTTTCAACAGTTCCAATGTCTCAAAATGTTGGGAAGACGAAGCAACAGAATAAGATATCTACACACAATAATAACAAAAATTGTTGTGCTTTGACGGTAATGCTTATACAAGCATGACCAACAGTTTAATAATTCAGAAAATTGTAGGAAAGAATGAAATGAGAGGAGAAAGAAGTAAATGGGATTCATTGACTATCAAAAGCATCCCAGTGTAGTTATCTTACATGAAAAGGGAAAAACAGATAACACCTAAATGAGGGTTTAAGGCGGGTTTGGAAAGACTCTCTAGGTTGTTTAACATCATTTTTAGGACGAAGAAGAAGCCTGAAGAGTGGAAGTGGAGTCGATGATTTTGTTTTACAAGAACAAGGGGATATCCAAAACTGCAACAATTATAGGGGTATCAAGTTGTTGAGCCATACGATGAAAGTTTGGGAGAGGGTGATAGAAGGGAGGATGAGGAGGAGAGAGTCCATTTCCAAGAACCAGTTTGGTTTCATGCCGGGACGGTCTACTACTGAAACCATTCACCTTGTGACGAGATTGGTGGAGTAGTATAGGGCGATGAAGGACTTGCATATGGTGTTTATTGACCTAGAGAAAGCTTATGACAAATTCTCAAGAGAGGTCTTACGGAGAAGTTTGGAGGCAGGAGTGTTTGTAGCGTATATTCGAGTGATCCAGGACATGTATGATGGAGCAAAGACACCGGTAAGGGCGGCAGGATGGGACTCTGAATACTTTCCAGTTGAAATGGGGTTGCATTAGGGGTCAGCATTTGGCCCGTTTTTGTTTTCTTTAGCAATGGATGCGTTGACGTGACAAATTCGAGGGGATGTGCCTTGGTGCATGTTAATTGTAGATGACATAATTCTGATTGATGAGATGCGAGGTGGTATTAATGAGAGGCTGGAGGTCCGGAAACATAGCCTTAAGTCTAAAGGTTTCAAGTTGAGCAGGACCAATACTTGGAGTGCAAGTTCAGCAGTGTTACCCAGGAATCAGACGGGGATGTGAGGCTTGATACGCAAGTCATTCCCAGAAGAGAGAGTTTCAAGTACCTTGGGTATATAATTCAGAATGATAGGGAGATTGATGAGGATGTGACACATCGTATCAGAGCAGGGTGGATGAAGTGGAGGCTCACTTCCGGTGTCTTGTATGGTAAGAATGTGTCTTTGAGACTTAAAGGTAAGTTCTACAAGGTAGTGGTTAGACCGACGAAGTTGCATGGGGCAGAGTGCGGGCCAGTCAAGAACTCTCATGTCAGCAGATGAGAGTAGCTGAAATGAGGATGTTGAGATGGATTTGTAGGCATACTAGGTTAGATAGAATTAGAAATGAAGTTATTCGGGACAAGGTGGAGTGACACATGTGGAGGAAAAGATGCGAGAAGCGAGGCTAAGATGGTTCGGGCATGTTAAAAGGAGAAGCACAGATGCCCCAGTCAGGAGGTGTGAGAGATTGGCCTTGGGGATAAGAGGAAGGGTAGAGGTAGCCAAAGAAATCCTGGGGAAAGGTGATCAGGCGGGACATGGCACAACTGGAGCTAACCGAGGACATGACCCTTGATATGAGGGTGTGGAGGATGAGAATTAGGGTAGAAAGTTAGTAGGTAATCGAACGTTTCCCTGTTTCTTCCTTCGTTCAATAGTATTAGTGTTAGTTTGGTATCCCTTTTATTCTTAGTTGGCTATCACCACATATTTTGCATTGTTGTTACTTGTGTTCCGTACACCCTTAGTTTGTTTTCATTTCATATCTTGTAGTGTTAAAACTGACTATTTTTGCGTCTTCCATACTCTCTTTCTTTCCTGGGTTTTGTTTTCTAAATACTTTGTATTGATATTACTTGGTGTAAGTGCTTCTTCTATCTTTTTTTAGCCGAGGATTTATCGGAAACGGTCTCTCTTCCCTTCCAGACCTCACTTGTCGGATTACACTGGGTTGTTGTTGTTGTTGTTCCTTTCTCTTTTTTGTATCTTCGGGGCTTAGGTTTTTGCAGCTAAACATCACTAAGATTTCTCATCATATCCATAAGAAAAACTCCACCTTAACCAGAGATAGATCGGGAATTTTAAGTCAGCGGGAACAATTACAAAGTTCCCATTGCCCGCACTAAGTGACAATTGGTTCGGCCTTAATCTAAATACATGGTCTTTTCCACTTGCAGCTCTTTATATACATCCAACCATAACCTTAAGTCCTTAATACTGAATAACAAAAGCTTACACGTTTAATAACATAAGTTGTCAGAGGAAGCAAACAAGATCAAGACACCTTATTAGAAGCACACTTAACATTTTCATCAAAGTAACTCCAAATTCAAGATCAAACAAACAAAAGCTCCTTTACTCCTTAATAACCAACCCCATGACAACAACAACAATATCTACGCCTCAATCCCAAATAAGCTGGGTCGGCTATATGAATCCTCACTGACCATGTTACTCCATATAAACACATCTCAGACCACCACCACCAACAACAACAACAATATCTACTCCTCAATCCCAAATAAGTTGGGGTCGGCTATACGAATCCTCACTGACCATGTTACTCCATATAAACACATCTCAGACCAACAACAACAACAACAACAACAACAACAACAACAACAATATCTACAAATCAATCTCAAATAAGTTGGAGTCGGCTATATGAATCCTAACTGACCATGTTACTCCATATAAACACATCTCAGACCAACAACAATAACAAAAAAACCCAGTGTAATCCTTCATAATGGGTTCGAGGATAGAGTGTATGGAAGACCTTACCCCTACCTTGTGAAGGTAGAAAGACTGTTTCAGATAGTCAATAAACACATCTCAGGTCATATAATAAAAATCCCACAACAGTTTTGTTTTGTGGACTAAGGTAAAGCCCCTCCCACCCCGTCCCCACCCCTAAAATCCCCCCTACACATGAGCTCAAAAGTGGCTGCTAATTGCTATACCTTCCATATCACCAACCCCACAACAATATCCCAATAACAAATATCTAACTTCTAACAATAATTTAGCAAATCAAAGAAAAATATATAATTTCACACAGGAAAAAAAAAGAATCTTTTAAATAGAAATCTCTAAAAGATCAAGATTAAATTATTCTTACCTTCAATACCAGAATGAAAGATTCCAAAGCCAAACCAAACAGTGTACTGATTAGCAGGGGTTAGATCATACACATTCAATATAACTGGTGATTCATAGCTGCTTCCATTGTTATTGTTATTCGCATTGTTATCATTTGAAGTGCTCTCTTCTCCCATTTGATGAAATTTTTGTGAAAAGGGAAATCTTGGGGTTAGCAAAAAGATTGTATTTTTAGGTCCATTTTGTTCAAAAAAAATTTAAAAATGAGTTTTTGAGACTGATTTGTGATTCAATTGAAATTTCTGTGAAAAGGGGAATCTGGGGTTTGCAAAAAGATTGTATTTTTGGGTTCCTTTTTGAGATTGATTTGTGATTCTATTGAAATATCTGTGAAAAGGGAAATTTGGAGAGAGAGAGGGGGAGAGAGAGGAACTTTGAAAATGGAAATAATGAAAAGGAAAAGATAAGGGTAAATTGGGGAATGCACGTAAATTATTGCAATTCGCAGAATCATACAATACAGAAACACAATAATTATGTGGCCCTACATTCTATTATATCTTCACAGAAAAAGAAAAAAGAAAAAAAGGTAATTAGAAACGATTTTTTTCCTCAAAAGTTTCTAATTATTTAAAATTTCTAATATTTAGGGAGCTTTTTTTGGTTATAACCATTTATGCTCGGTACGCTAGGGCTCGAACTTGAGATTTTTGGTATTACTAGATCTAGCATTTTACATCGAGAAAATTTTAAATACACCCTTCTACTTAGGTATATTGTTCACATCTACCATCTGTTATACTATCGGGACATATTTACCCTTACCGTTAGATAAACTTTTTAAAGATACTTGCTACCTAACGGAAAGTCACCAAATTAAAAAATATATTTTTTAAAAATAAAACATTAATAACCTGTTAAACCTCTTTCATTTACTACACTTCTTCCTTGCATATTATTCATCTCCTTCATATTCACTTGTTGAACTCAAGAAGTGAAAGACGTAAAAATACCGACAATCGTATATTCATTTATATATTGAGTCCCAATTTCTTTTAATATCCTTATTATTGGATGTTTATTATATTCTATCTTTTTCAAAAAAATATTCTTCTAGCTTCTCTCTTATTGTTTTACCATGTCGAACTGTATCGTGTATTCATTATGATTTTCTTTCCCCCGTGACTTGAATGTTTATAACATCTTATTAGATTAACAGTTAGAAGTCTTAGGGCATCTACCAAAATATTTCTTCCTTCAACAGTGAGCATTTGTTGATGAGTATTCACGCACGATGATTTTTTATTTTGTTTTAAGCATTTGTGCAACAAGTAATTATCGTCAAATCTCACCTAAGAACCAAAGTTAGATTCCAAAATATGGGATGATAAACTCATAATTCTTAGTAACAACTGAACTTGTAATGAACAAAAATTAAAAAATAATTAGAGAAGATTCAATATAATACCAAGCTACAGTCTAAGGAATTCATCAACAATGAAAGAAAGTATACCAAGAAGTTGGAAAGCAACTTAACAACCTACGTACACTAACTTCATGTATTAACTAAATACAAGTATTATTAAAGTATATATCAGTTGTTACCAACATACAAATCAACTGTCAAGTGTGCATAACATTAGACAAAAGGATGCCATATTATAACCACGCAAAAAAAAAACGAAGGTGATAACATGACATCTTAATGCCACCATGAACAACTAATAACTAAAAATATAAGTTTTTACTAATCATATTTTGACCATCACCCTCTCTAAATAAATAAAATATGTTAAGACGCTTCAGAAATTTAGGTTATGTATTTTAAGTGACGAGTTTAACGGGTTATGGGTTAATGATTTTTTTAAAATGATTATTTTATTAATATGGTGGCTTTCCGTTGAGTGGAGGGTATGTTTAAAAAATTTGATTGACTAACGGTAAGGGTAGATATGGCATGATAGTATAACGGAGGTAAATATGAACACCATACTAAAGTGGAGGGGTTATATTTGGCCCTTGTATAAGAAAATTAAATAATAATTATGACCGGCTCTTTGTGTAACAAACCCTTGTAAATATAACCATTCTTCAAAATATATTTATCAAAGATTTCAAAAGACATTTTTTTTTCTGTCCAAAATATTCCAAAACCTTCTCCAAAATATTTATGAAAAAACATTTAACAAAAATCTTAAACCAAAGCAAAGGGGTCGAAGCGGGTACCAAAGAAGCAGACAAACTGAAAAACGGGTTAAGGCACAAATATTTTTCTAAGCTAATTTCTACTTTTCTGTGAACAAAACATCGAAGTAGGGTTTTGAAAATCGTTCACGATGATTCAAAATTCCCAAATCAACCTCCGTCATCTGCCATATTACCGATTCCTCAGCTCATCGCCGCCGACCACTACTCAGATTTAGGTAAAAGTTGCAACTTTCCTCCATTTCTTTATTATTTCCCCTTCTAAAATTCATTAAAACTATTTTTCAATTTAAAATTTTCTTTTCATGGGCACTATTCTCTGTTTTTTTTTAATTATTTCTGTGTTGAGGAATTGAATTTTTCTTTAGTGTATAGTAGTAATACTAATTTCTAAATTACAAAGAATTTAGCAGTATTATGTGTCCGGGCCAGCTTGAGTACATCTTGGCTGCTCCACCAGGTACTGTGTACCCCCACCTATATAGGTGGGTAATTCATCTCACTAAGGCTTGGACTGATAGGATGAAATCACCCGGTATTTTTTACTCTGCTGGTATTTGAAGCTGAGACTTTGTAATTCTCCACCTACTTTATTGACTATTAGGCAACACCCTTGAGTGAATTTAGCAGTATTATGTTAGAAATGCTCTTATCAAAAATTGGTCATATCAATCTATGTTGTTTTCTATCCCATGGGATTTTGGAAATAACTAGGTTGACTTTTTACAATTGGTTTCTCATATGCAATTAAATGGTAAAAACTTAGTGTTTACACCAGATCATTCTAATTTACCCTGGTGAGTTCATAAATTAAGTATTTAATTAACTATGATTTAGTGATAAGAGTGGTATGTGAAGATATGCGCCATATATTCATTGAGTGGTGTAATACAAGGCGGGGATAAGTTTTAGATTAGGGGGGTTAGGAGAGGTGATTTGAATCGCCAAGGATACGGTGTGCAGCTGATTTTGTTCACTAATAATGAGAGTGAGCTGGGAGAGACTGCGGTCACGTTTTTGTAAAGTCTGTACTCAAAGAGCAGCCAGGGGTTCAAAGGCAAAGGTATTACAACAACAACTACTACGCCTCAGCGCCAAATAAGTTTGGTCGGCGATATGAATCCTCTCTAACCACGTTACTTCATTTAAACTCATCCCATGCCAATATTATGCGAATCTAAAATAAAAAGTATAAGTTCTGGATATTTTCTCTGTGTATAAATATCTGAAAGTCTTAACCAGTCTGAGAAAGCATAAGAGCTATTGTAAAAGTGCTAACGTCTAAAACATATTCTCAAATAACATGTATCGTTTATATAGATCTTTTCTTCTATTGCGTCCTATCTTTTGTTAAGTAGGGAAAAAGGTATTACGACGACAAAAATTGGCGGATGGCTCTTGAAACTGATTCGCTCGAGTGAGACAAGCAGAGTGGAATTTCGTGTGTAGGGTTAAAATCCTGAGATCTACGAAGGAATGCCAAACGCGAAGGCAGCTCTCTAGGTCCTTATCGATGTGCTAGTGTGGGGAGCAATCATAATAAGATATGTTGGTAGTCCATGCCGTGTGTGTTCTCGCTGGATGTGTGGTAGACGCATGCCATGAGTTCGAAGCCTGGTTGGTGAATCTAGGCTGGTATTTAACTTGAGAAAGTTAGAGGGGTGAACCTATTATACACCGAGTTTCAAAGCTCGAGACATCATGTTTCTTGTTTATCACCAAAAAAAAAAAGAGTTTGTACTCAAAGACCTCTGGCTGAATTTGAAATGGACCAAGGGGGCATCTATTTACGGCGTGAGTAGGATTAATAGTTTAATTTATTTTCTTTAATTGTAGGAAATATCAATCTGTCAATCACTACAATTCCCATATTATTGGAAATATAGAAAGCAAAACATCTTTGGTTTTTATCCTAAATGTGGATCAAGCATTTCTCTAATTCTACCTGACAGTCCGTTGCATTTATTCTATGTTCAGCTTTGCGATGTTATTGCTTGCCGTAAAATGTATTTAGTTTCTATTTGTGTCGTTTTCATGGAACATATGAAGTAATTTCATTTGCTTGATTTTAATTTCTGTCTACCGAGAAAGGTGAATATCTGTTCCATAGTCTCGTAGTGATCTCTTTTATAGCCAACTGATGCATAAAAGAATAGGCATGATATTATGTTTTCGAATGGGATTCTTGCATTATGTCCAAGGAACTGCTCTATTCATTTTTTCTTACCAAAAATTATTCTTTCATTTTATTAGCACATATGTTGAGTCTGATGACATAAACCTCTCCTAGTAACTAGATCGAGAAAAGTCATATTTTTTAAGGTGCATGTTTGCAAACATTTTCTATTAGGACCTTTTTCACCCTATGCTGATGAAGCATCTAACCATTTTGGCCTTTGCTGATCAAGGCTTGAGAGGTTTCACGAAAGATTTGTGCATTTTCAAACTGCTGGCTCATGCTAATGAAATTGCGTGTTGAATATACAGGTTTGGATGCATTGGCTGCTTTCCCCAGTTCCTTCACATGTCAACTCCCAATAAGCTAAGTTGGGACTTTAGCTGTTTAAAAGTGGAGATCCCATAAATGGCTATCATGGAGGATGAAAGTTTTTTTGTTGGCCAAGAGTTTCCTGACGTCAAGGCCTTGCGCAGTGCAATTAAAGAGGCTGCTATTGCACAACATTTTGAGCTTCGCATAGTAAAAAGTGACCTGAGTCGCTACTGTGCAAAATGTGCCTCAGATGGTTGTCCGTGGCGTATTCGTGCAGTTAAGCTTCCCAATGCCCCTACCTTTACTATAAGAAGCCTTGAGGGAACACATACCTGTGGAAAAAATGCACAAAATGGACATCAGGCTTCTGTTGATTGGATAGTGAACTTCATAGAGGAACGTTTGCGTGACAACATAAATTACAAGCCAAAAGACATTTTGCATGATATTTATAAGCAATATGGGATAACTATACCATACAAACAAGCATGGAGGGCAAAGGAACGAGGGCTGCAAGCTATATATGGCTCTTCTGAAGAAGGATACTGTCTATTACCTACATATTGTGAACAAATCAAGACGACAAATCCTGGAAGTTATGCTGAGGTTTTTACAGCTGGTTCAGAGAGTCGGTTTCAGAGGTTCTTCATTTCCTTTCATGCTTCTCTTCATGGGTTCGTGAAGGGTTGCTTTCCTGTTATTTGTCTTGGTGGTGTCCAGCTTAAGAGCAAATACTTAGGTACTTTATTATCCGCCACTTCTTTTGATGCTGATGGTGGAGTATTTCCGCTAGCCTTTGGTGTTGTCGATGAAGAAAATGATGATAGTTGGATGTGGTACTTGTTAGAGTTGCGCAAGGCATTGGAGATGAGCACTGAGAAGATATCACCTCTTACATTTCTGTCTGATGGACAAAAAAGTATTGCAGACGCTGTGAAGAGGACATTTTCCTCTTCTTGTCATGCAATTTGTGTGCAGTATCTGAGTGAAAGCATCAGTAAAGAGTTCAAGAATTCAAAGCTTGTTCAACTCCTCTGGAAAGCCGCATATTCTACGTCCACCACGGGGTTTAAAGAGAAAATGGCTGAAATTAGGGAGGTTTCTTCAGATGCAGCGACGTGGCTTCAACAGTATCCTCCTTCGTGCTGGGCTTTAATACATTTAGATGGAACAAGATATGGTCATTTCTCTTCGAACATTAATGAGTTCAATAAATGGATTCTTGAAGCGCGGGAGCTTCCTATTATTCAGGTGATTAAACTGATTCACATTAAGTTAATGGAAGAGTTCGAGCAGCGGCGGTCAAGGAGTAGTACATGGAGTTCAATTCTTGCTCCATCTGCTGAGAAGCGCATTATGGAAGCAAGAACTCTTGCTGCCAAATATAAAGTGTTAAGGTCAGATGAAGTTGAATTTGAAGTTCTCTCAGCAGAGCGGTCAGACATTGTGAATATAGGGACCCGATCTTGTTCTTGCCGCGATTGGCAGTTGTATGGGATGCCATGTTCTCATGCTGTTGCTGCTATTTTATCATGTAAAAAGGATGTGTATGACTTCACAGAGAAATATTTCACTGCAGCTAGCTACCGCGAGAGTTATAGTAAAGAGGTACACCCCATCTCTGATAAACTTGAATGGTCGAGAGCCCGACTAGTGCGGCCACCCAAGTGTCGTCGACCACCTGGACGACCTGAAAAGAAGCGGTTATGTGTGGAAGATCATAACCGTGAAAAGCATACTGTCCGTTGTGGTAAGTGCAATCAAACTGGACATTACAAGACAACCTGCAAAGCAGAGGCTGTTTAGAGTACACAACATTTCTAGATATGTAACTCCTCCCCCCCACCCCCCCACCCCCCGAAAAATCATCGAGGACCAATTTGGCGCACAGTTTAAAACACGATGGATAATGGACCCGTCCGTCTACCCTTCTTCTCGCCCCTTCCCGAAGTTTTTCAATATTTTATTTTTGTTTCCTTCCTTTCTTTGAGGTAGACTTGGTAAATATTGTAGAAAGGTATAAGATAAGAGGTCTCAACTAGCTTTATGTATTTTCAGGCATTCTAGGCCATTCAGATACTGTAAAATAGGGTTGCTTGTTGTGCCCAAACCTCCCTGTAAATTCTAACTGCAAATGTTAAATTACCTAAGTTTGATGTCAACACAGGGTGCGGGTAAGTATTTGCCCTACTGATGGTTGTGAGGTAATGTTCTCTATGATTTATTTGGTTTTTGTTATCGAAAGAAAATACTTTTTTTTCGTGGGTCAAACTACTTTCTGCACAAATTGCAGGACGTTTATTGACAAAAACAGTGATTTGCATAGCTGTTATCCGGGGCTCGTTTGGTATGAGGGATAAGGGATAATTAATCCCCGTGATTAAATTTGAGATGAGGATATCTCATGTTTGGTTAGAATAAATTGTGGTATAACTAATCCCGGAATTGTAGTGTTTGCTTATCCCTACCTATTGGAGAGTGGGATAACAAATCCTACGATAACTTATCGCAGGATAATTAATTCTGGAATAGCTTGTTTTCAACCAAACGACATAAGTATAAACCACTATACCGTAGGACGAGCCTAGGCAATACATTTTTAACATCTTTATTAATTGCAATTAACGAAAACCATAAATAACAGTTAAATTAACGTACTTAATAAATCATCTTATACAAATTTCATGGCTACATTAAAGCGTCTAAATTAATATGCATGAAATAAATCACTAATATAACAGCTTTATGGCACACATCTAACCGTTTATTCTTCAAAGAGTAAATTACTGTTAAACAAGGAAATAAATGCAGAACGTTACAAGATAAAGTTTTGTTTAATTCAGTAATTATAATAAAAACCAACAAAAATTTAATGTCTTGTGAAAAAGAACTTCCCTTTCATGCCATAAAAGTGAAGTTTTTTTGTGTTTGTTTTGAACTTGAAACAAGCTCTCCCAATCTAAACTATTAAGTTATATATATATATATTGGTCGTATAAGATTATTTTATTTATCAGTGTAATTTGATCTGTTATATCGAGAAAAAGAAAAAAAAATTGTAGGAGCATGGAGCCTCTAGCTATTGTTGCTTTCACAGGAGGAATGATTGGACAAATAGGGATTATTCTTTTTTGGTGTCGACCTATTTGTAATTGTCTATGGAGATTTGTTGATTGTCTCAGAAATCCAAGACCTCTGCCTCCTCAACCTGAAATTAACGCAAAGATCTTTAAGGGTTTAAAACATCGATTTCATCCTTAAAATAGACCAGAAATGAAGTCGGAATTTTGGTTTGGATTTTCGGATTACGGATTGGGTTTTGGATTTAATTTTAAAAAAATTTGGATTTCGCATTGGATATTTGATTCGGTACTTCGGATTTTTTGTTTATACTTTATATTTAGTTTATAATCCATATGCCAATACTAATAAGTTTAATACCCTACCTATTGGATATTATCTCACATATTCAATATTAATAACTAAGTTACTGTCCGAATACTTTCTATTTGAACGTGATTTTACTATTGCTACTTCTTATCGGTCGTATTAATGTCTATGTTGTATTTTTTGATAATAATTTCTTTACGTGAATACGTTATTTGGAATGATTGCGGCAAGAATAAGTAACTTTCAGGCAATTTAATATGAGTACTTCATTTGGATATTCATTTTCGTAAAAAGTAGAAATATCTCAACTTATACACTCAAAACCAAAAATTCATAATATCCAAATTGATTAATCCAAAATCGAACTTTAAAAATCCGATACAATCCGAACTTATTTGAATTGTCATTTCTTCAATCCGAAAATCGAAAATTTAATAGTCAATCTGAACTGCCCGAACGCCCACCCCTAGTTACTATGTATTTAGGACTTAGTTACTATGTGTTTAAGACTATGTCACTTCAAGGATTTACTTCTATGTCTAAAATTAATGTTTTAGTTTGTAATACTCTCTAGTGTTATTACGTAACGATAGAGGTTTAACTTCCACCATTACCTATTTAATAATATAAATTACAAGGATATAAAACATAGTACATACAATAGTGATATGTAATATACTAACATCCCATTTTATTGAAACATTAACTACTAATAACAATCTTATAAAATTCACTTATGTTGCTCGGATTCTTCGAAAATATCGCCGAATGCATATTGAATATTGCAAAAATAATGTATTTTTGAAGAATTCAATACGGATGCGACAACATTTTGGAGAGTCCCGTAACATAGAAATACATTGCATTACTGTCTACTGATAATTGTTTGCTTCAAGGGCAGCAACAGCAGACAGAACTTAAGCAGCACTCGCAAGTGTCGTAGCAGCAGAAACAGCAACATAGCGTGAACATGCTGCAATTTTAAGATTTTTGAATTCAAAAATAAAAAATAAAAAATAAAAAGAAAAATTAGAACATGAATATTTATATATCACTCAACTATGAATTAATTCCAAATTAGTTCGAATCAAATTCAACATTCCTAATAATTACACTATATTTATACTTGCCGCAACCTTTTTTCTTTATCCTGTTTGAGTTTGGCTATACTTTTTGCACATAACCAAAGTGTTGCAGAGGCGGAGCCAGAATTTCATGTTTATGGGTTCAGGATTCTAATCATTTAACGTTATTACTGGGTTCTAAATTAATAATTTATACATATTCAATAAAAATTTTAAGACAAATACAAGGTTCGAACCAAAACTACTAGGTTTGACCGAACCCGCTCCACGCACTCTAGCTCCGCCCCTGAAGTGTTGAATACATGTGAAGTGACATAAAACATAGATATATAAGTGAAAAGTCACTAAATTTTCAATATATATATTAAATTTTGAAACCCATAATTCCAGACGTACAATGAGTTTAATACTATGAAATATGAACTTTAAAAATTGAACGCAAAGAAAAGAAAGATTAGATTTTGTGATACAAACCAAGCATATAGGCATCCTTTTTCTTCATGGCGCCTTTGAACATGGTCATAATATGACATATTTTGATATTTTGGAGGAGCATTCATTTTCTTTCTTAATTTGCTTTTCTTTGTGCGAAAAGAAAATGGGAGATTGCATAAGATAAAGTATGAGAATATAAATGGAGTAGAGGTGAATAATCAATGATCACTTATTAGCTAGGGCCTAGGGGCCTAAAGAAAGTAGATGGTAAGTTGTCTAATTAATACTTATTTTTATTGTGGTGGCGTTCGACACCTCGACTGTTCCACCGAGTATCTGTTACTTGCTACGAGCATAGGTGTAAAGTAACCAAAAGTAGATGGAGTTTATTAGCTATGGGTTACGTTGAACCTAGTATTTTCGGACATAGGATACGCACACACGTGTGTCAAAAGCTACTATAATATCAACAAATATTATGTGGGTGAACACCTATTAAGATTTCAATAAATATTATATTATGAACCCATAATTTAAAAATTAAAATTAACAATTAGTTTAGTGCTAAAAATTTTGAAAGGTTGAACCATTAAGTGTAAATTTGGATCTGCCTCTGCATATATCTCGATTTGGACACCACTAAAGAATCACGAAGTATTTTTTGTCTCTATTGAAATTCGAACAATTTCCTCCGATGATTTTCACCAGCTTCATTATCAATTAATTGACAATCTTTATTGTGTACTTTATGTCTTCTTCTTTTTTTTCCATTTATTAATGGGAAGACAACTATGTAAGTGCATAAAACAACTAGATAGCTTAAATATGGAAGGCTGGAAGTAAAGACAATGGAAATGGTGGTCCATACTTATGAGTTGTCTATGTATCCTAACATATTATGACCCTAGCTGGCTCGTGAACTACTAAAATCCGCGTCTATTTTTCTCGAGGAATTTTCAGAAACTACTATTCTTTACTGGCTATTAATTTGCTATAACTACCATATACATAATTACTTCTTATTGTTATTATTCAGTTGCTATGGTAGTGTATTCGTTGTATTCGCATTGTTGTATTCATGAATACATCAGCAAAAACGCGCCTAAATATCAGGGTAGTCCGATTGTATGCACATGTATTCACGTGTATTCGCGCCATGTATTCATACAACAGCAAAAAGCGCCTAAAATCGGGACAGTCCAGCTGTACGTGCATGTATTCCCGCTGCTGTATTCATGAATACAACAATAAAAAGCGCCTAATATCACGACAGTCCAGCTGTATGCGTATTTATTCATATGTATTCACGCCATGTATTCATAAATACAATAACGGCAATCACCTTATAAATAGGTATGTCCAGCTGTCTAAGAGAGAGGAAAAATATAAATAGCGTATTTCATGACTTATTTCATGCCTCAATGGTAGTATATACCATCAATATTTACTTTGCTATAAAATATAAAAGGTAACTATAGAAAATAATATTTTAAAATAATTTTGATTTATAATAAATATGGTGTATACCTTTGTTGTAGGAGTTAAATCTTCCTTTATAATTGTGGTGTCCAAGTCAATTTACCATCATTTCGGCTAATTCTAAAGGTACATGCTACCTTTTAACAGCAAAGTTACCTAGTAACTCGGTCCACCTAGACTTGTCAAATGCACATCTGTTCGGAATTTATCGCAATCAATATATCAATCAACTACGTCTCAATCTCGATCCGTTCTATTCTATTCAGACAAGTAGATGAAGGGTATACCTAGGTACGTATATTGATTGTATCCAAAGTCTATTAAAAATTAAAAATCATTCGACAATATATAGGAACACAATGAGAATCGACGAGTGAGTTAAGTTAATTTCATCGCATAACAACAAGAATATAACAACTTTGCCTCATAATTCACCTTTAACTAGAAGTCTCGAGTTTCAGCCTTAAATGGAGAAATTCCTGATAGGAAACGCTTCCCGTGTCCAAATCTATATTACAAGGTAAATGCAAAAGAAGCTAAAATCCAATCTGACTTGGTAATACTTGCTAACCTGCAAAACCAAACAGCTAAACCATTCTTTGGATACTGAAAAATTAATCTCTTCATATTCTTGAGAAGAAGAGCATACTAATATAGTTCAGTGCTGATGTCGAATAGTATATCGACGCGATTCAAAAAAAAAAAAAAAAAAAAAAAAAAAATAGCTGTGATGTAAGTGAGTGCAACCAAATGACTTATCTTCTTTAAAAACCAAAAGAATAAGCCATGGTAGTAATCACTAGCCACAGCTTTAGAAATTAGTGAAATCTGAATCTATATACATTCATATTCAAGACAAATCCATACACTAAACAACATGCATGTTTTTTTTTTGTTTTGGTCGCGAAATATACCACGTGAATGAGCTAAGATACTTGTGATATAAATCAACGATCATATTAGCACGAAACAAGACAGGTGGCGGGTTTTACCAGGCCTGAAATATTAGAAGGCACGGTAACAGGTTGATAATTAGCAGCAATTTCTAGGCGCTCCCATGTCAACCTACGTCTCTCGGCTGCTACATTTGACTTTGAAGTTTCTTCTTCGAGTTTGCCTTGGCAGTCGAGTACAAGTTCTTCATCCATTTCAGAGAAGACTTTCCTCACATTTTGGGTCAGATTAAGAACTGCTTTATTCCAGTGGTTTTGGCTGTTCCGTTCTAAAGCTGAGACAATAATTGGCATGATCACTTGCCTGTTATGCATCACAAGGTTAAGGACGTTATCGTTGTTCCACAAGAAATGTGCTCTTTCGGCCACCTACAAGTTTATCAAATGCAGCACAATAAGGTACTTGTTGCGAGGCGTCAATTGTATGTGAATGAGTTTTAAAAAGTGGCATTTGTAAGAAGAACACAGAAACAAGAATAAATTCCCAACTCTGAACAAGTGGAATATGAAAAGGCAACAACTATACCTCAATTCTGAACTAGTTGTGGTCGGCTATATGAATCCCCTAATATCCACTCCCCTCTACTCGGATTATTTTCATTCTAGGATTTAACAAAAAAAGGTACATGCATCATTTATGTCAAAGACAGGAAACAAAGTAATTAGCTTCTTATAGGAACTTCGAGTCCCAGAGATTTGACAAAGTACAAATTTTTTTTAACCGAGAAATCCCCAAAAGTCCATGGTTCATGGTTCAAAACTCGATGAATAGTGGGCCCACCACTCTAACCTTCCCCACCTAAACACCATGCTTTTTGTATTTGACAGGATTCGAACTCGTGACATGCACCTAACTCACACATTGCAAAACTAAAGATATGTTAGGCTAAACAAAATGCAGAGAAGGCACTTTCAAGGGCTTGAATCTCTCTGTAAAGTGGATACAACTACCCCCCCAAAGGGATGGGAAATGCAGCATGTCATCAAGAGATAGAAAACATAGCTGACTCTGCACTACTAACAGTACCAAGCACCTTGAGTCAGAGGATTAAGACTATTCGATCAATATGAATTACGACACTAGGTACAGTGTGAAAAGCGTCTTCTATAAAGCTCCATTTACCAAAAAGGGTTAACGAAACCCCATCTGCAGTAGCTTACTTGGAAAAAGAAAAGGTCGATCACTATAAATATTCAAGAATTCTATTGATGAAAAAGCTATAAATCCTCAAGAATTTATCACATAATGTTCACAAACTGATAAAAAAATTTCAAAGAAATGGGGCAACAAATGACGGGTAAGATCCCAAAATCCAACTCCCAAGCTTCTTTTCTTTTCTTTATTTCTTTTTTGGATAAAGACATCTTCAAAATTGTCCAAACTAAAAGTCAAAACCACCTTCGTAGCTACTAAATACATAAAAGGACAAAACTTTTCATCTCTGGCGACATCCTAAGTTTAACAAACCACACATTTAAAGTTGTTGATACAACGTTTGAAGCTGAAGTTAACCTTAAGCTAGAGATTTGGAATTAACAAATTCTCTACCATGCACATGAAATTATTACCTCAGATTCTTTCTAATGAGACATCGCACGCTCCAATTCAGTTACATATCATAGGCAGCGTTCTAGAAGCAAATCTTCGAGGTCACCTGCCTCCTTGATTTGCTCTTTTNTTTTTTTTTTTGGGGGGGGGGGGGTGGGGGCGCGTTGTTCAGAGTATGTAATTCTGGACAGACAAAGGTTCCCTTATCACAAATGATATTCGGGAGGAGAACTGTCTTTCTATCAATAAGGATACCATCGAAATCTGAAAACTAATTTAAATGAGATAGAAGCCGATTGTTTATGATGAAGCACGAGTTTATTCTTTCTAGTACATATGATGAAGCATGTGCGCATTCTCACTCCTAGAAGAACCTACTTCGCCCCCCACCCCCCCAAACCTGTCCTTCAGCCAGCCAAACATAGTGTACAGAGAAAAGAAAAAGACAAGTAGGCCAAGAGCAAGCACTTTGATTGAGATACATTACCTGGAAATGGGAGCTGTTAAGACAATAACCTATACGACGAAACAACGGCACCATGATCTTCTCAAATTCTGCAACACTGATCATTTCTAAAAGCTCTTCCAACTCACTGATGAACATCAACTGTTTCTGGCTACTTGTCACCGGCCAATACCTTAACAATCTCGTTATCCCTACGCTAGCCAGATTTTGTTCCTTTTCTATGAACTGTACGACACAATATGCTAACTGTTGATGATAGAAACCCAAAGATTTCGGCTTGTGCAGAGGTATCAACGCCCTGGAGAAAAACGATCTGTGCTCTTCCTTTAACGGTAAAGCAAATCCACTAATTACACTTCCGAAAACCTCTAGAAGCTCTGCAATCCCGTTATGCCTTTCGGTCTCGAAAGCAAAGCGATAAAAAATATTGCTTACAGCCTTTCTGATAGAAGGCCTGTGCATCATAAACTTCCCATAAAGACGATGCAATATCGACTTCAAGCATTCCCTTTCTCTTGGGTCCTCAGAATCAAATAGGTCAAGCAATTTCAATATGAAAGAATGGTCTACGTATTTCTTAGCAACTTTTGCATCAAGAGAGCTTTGACTAATGATGCTAAGGAATAAGTCATACACAAGTTGTAAATGACACCAAGCTGGATCAAACATCGGTTCTTCATCTTCACTTTCACCGCGAGCCGAGAGATACGACTTAGGAGGAAATGTTCTGAACAGGTTAACTGCGCACATTTTACAGACAGCAGCGATTGCTGTTTCCGTGAATCTTGCGGATCCTGAAGCGACAAAATCATTCAGCTCAAGCAAAACTTGTCGTTTCAAGTCCTTCTCCGCAGAATCTTTATCTGGATCATTGAAATCATAAATAGAACAGCAGAGATTCAACTTGCTTACGAATAAGCTCTGCTTCTCCGCATTTGAAACGTCTTTAAAAGGAATGTGCGGTGCCACAGACTCACCACCAGCCACAATACTTGTAGGAAAAATCGCTGTCGACATCCGCTTCACTACATTCAGCCTTGTTGCTATGACAGTGCAACTATTGGTAAACGGAATTCCATTTCCGGAGTTCGTGTTGTTGTTGCAGGAATTGCTTCCCGATGTATCAAACGAATCACATTTTGATGATTTCCTAGGAAGTTTTGCAAGAATTTGCTTAAGCATAGTAGCGTTGCTCCAACGTGCACCAAGACTACACCTAAGCGACACTCCAAAACAATCTGCCTATGCATATTCCAAAAAAAAAACATAAGAAAATAAAGCAGGAACCTACAACTTTGAAAGAAAAACAGATCTTGTGGCAATCATAAGAAGACAACAGTATTATCAATGCAGCAATTGTTTCGTCTAAAAACTCATCGAACACAATAGTTCGGTCCTAAATCCACCTATATAAGACTAAATAGTAAAAGGCAGTTGCACAAATTCCAGATCTGGGACAGAATTTACACAGAGGCCAACACAACACAAAATAAAAGACTGAGGAAGATTAAATCCTGGATCACTACATTCACAAGCCAAGAAAGTAAGAACATAAAAAAAAGATTAAAAGAAGAGGAGATTCAATCTTTGTGGGCAATTGCTGAGAGTGAATAATCAGTTAGAACAAATCTGAATAATTAAAGTTGAAATCTTTAACAACTCCAACTTTCAAAAACCCAAAAAAGATCAAAACTTGAGCATTATAATAGCATTTCAGAAAAGATCTGATTACAACAAAATCCAAATAACTAAAGATGAAATCTTTAACAACTCCAACATTCCAAAACCCAAAAAAGATCAAAACTTGAGCATTATAATAGCATTTCACAATAGATCTTGAGGATCACGGTGCACTAAGCTCCTGCGGGGTATGGGGAAGGGCCGAACCAGGGGTCTATCGTAGGCAGTCTTACTCTCCATTTTTGTAAGAGGGTGCTTCTACGACGACCTCCTGCCTCCTGGTCACATGGCAGGCAGTAACTTTACCAATTAGGCCAAGCTCCCCTTCAACAACAGATCTTATTCCAACAAAATCTGAATTATTGAAATTGAAATTTTTAACAACTCCAACAATCCAAAACCCAAAAAAGCATCAAACTTGAGCAATATCACAGCATTTCTCAAAAGATCTGATTACAACAAAATCTAAATAGCTAAAGATGAAATCTCTAACAACTCCAACATTCCAAAACACAAAATAGATCAAATCTTCAGCATTATCATAACATTTTATCAAAAGATCTGAAATATAGAGTAAGGAAAAGAAAACCTGGGATTTTGCTGGTCTGGTCTGAAATTAAAGATTCTTGAGAGGAATTACAGAAAGATTGAAGCTTTTTGATATTTTGATATTGATACTCAATAATAAGAGAGAAACAAACAGGAACAGGTAATGGTGGCAATCACATCATGTCTTTAACTTTTTAAACTTGGGATTGAAGACATAATGATGGGGTTTTGAGGAGCCCATTTTTTCCTTTGAAACAAAAACATAAAATGTATTTTCAGTTCTTGATTATTTCCACTGTTCATGTCCTAACTAGTACTACTACAATGGCTTCTTACAATTTTTAGTGAGTGAGCCATTTTTTTTTTTTCTTGAAAAAAGTGCCACAACTTGAATACTAACTCTCAGTGGCATCTTCACAGAAATTGCCGGCATTAGATGGTGACTGTTATGTACTATACTAACATTATTATTATGATTATATTTATTTACCAAATACTGTTTGATTTCACCAACTGTAACATATTTATACTAGTACCATTTACTAACTATTTCCGTACTTCCTCTCTTCTACTACTACTATCATATACTTAAACAATATTTTATTAGGGGTCGTTTATTTTGAATATGCTTATGCCATAATAAGTTATGTTGGTATAAGTTATGCTGATATTAGTTTTTATTTACTGTTTGGTATGTTGTGTTAAGAATGATAATTGCATAATTTCTAAGAAGAATGTATAAGTTATCCCGGCACTAATTACCTCATCCTCTACAAGGTATAAGTTATCCCGATATTAATTTTAATCCCGAAATAACTTATACCAGATTTGTTAACCAAATAAAGTATTAAGGTGGTATTAAATTTTTATATCAGTACTATACCTTCTTATACCTCATACCAAACGACCTCTTAGTGATTTGTTCAATATCACATATTTTGATATTTAAAAATTTTTTATTTTTTATTTTAACATCAATGTATGCCTTTATAATTCTAAAAATTCATAAATGTTTAAGATCACAACAATATACCTAGTGTATTCTCATAAGTAGAGTCTAGGAAGGATAGATAGTACGTTGATATAGAGTGGCTATTTCCGGTAGAGTCTCGGCTCAGAAAGGAGAAAAGAGAGGGGCAATAAATGTTTAAGATCACGAATTTTTAAATTTTTGTATCCAATTAAAGGATCACTAAATAAATTGAAATGGAGTGAATAGTTGAATTTGGGTCGAAAATTTTATGTGTTTTTGCTTATTTGATAAAGATAGAAGAATTTTGTAATTTTGTTTCTTGTCTTTTTCTTTTTGTTTTATACTTTTTTAACAGAGCTAAATTCAGTATATTATTCACTTACTCAGTTACTCAGACAAACTCATTCTTTCTTTTAGCCACTCATCCAACCTAAATAGTCACCACTCAATTAAAAATAATCGGTAAATAATATATATGTATAGCTTATAATAGTTGTACAGTAATTTTAGCCGATTATTTGGATAATAATCCCTCGTATGTATTAACATGTACATCATCACTTTTTAATCGTGAATTTCCTTCTATTCAAATAAATCAGCTCGTGATACAAGTTCACAAGATTCCTATTACTATTCTATATCCCTTCTCTCCTTTTTTTTTTTCTTTTCCCATCACAAAAGTTATGAATATTTATGTTAGTATTTAGGTTTTATAAATTTATTTTGTTCTTCATTTTCTTGAACTATCTTTACACATTATTAGGGATGACAAACGGGCAGGTCAGGTCGGATATGAGTGGATCAAGAAGGGGTAATTCATAAAAACAGATAAATTATCTGACTCGACCCGTATTTGATACAGATAAAAAATAGATTATCCGGCGAATAATATGGATATTCATATTATCCATGGCTTCTTGCATATAATCACTTTTGGGATAATTCTTAGTCTCCCAAACTTGAGGAACCTCCGATTTAAGTCTTTACAAATGTAAAAGTTAAACACATTAGTTATCCATCGGTTATCCATTTTCTAAATGGATAATATGGTCCTTATTCATATTCGACCTCTTTTTAAAAAGTTCATTATCCAACCCATTTTTTAATGGATAATATGGGTAGATAACTGTTTTCTTTTAACCATTTTGCCACCTCTACCGTCTACACGTTACCGTCAATGTAAACCTTTTTAAAAAATATAACGGTGTTCAAGCGAAAACCGCGTAGATTTTTATTTTTGGTATGATCCAAACACAAATCATTTATTTATTTATTTTTAATTTATTGACCACGAGGTAACACTCTTCAACATCATTTTCGATTAAACCTTATAACATTGGAAACAATTGGAAGAATATGTGAATTAGCTAAAATAATACAACGTGAATAATATTGATAACAAAAATTATTCTCTTCCGCTGATTAGCAAAAATTAAATTAAACTACTAATTTTATTGTTTAAAATACTATGTAAACAATTAATTTTTTCATTTTAATGTTTTCGTTACCAATATTTAGTTCATAAACATATTACAAATATTTTAAACCTAAATAGATGAGGAAAACAATAAACGAGTTGAATTAAATTTACCTAGTATTCTCAAAACAATTTGAAAACATGGCTCTAACCATTTCTTGTTGAAGCTCCAAAGAGCAATTAATGGAGAACCAATAGTGTAAAAAATAAATTGTGCGATTTCGAGCAGCAGCAACAACAATAACAATATTCAGTATTATCCCACATTTTATAGTCTAGGTAGAGTAGTGTGTGCGTAGACCTTACCGCTACCTTGTAAGGATAGAGAGGCTATTTTCAATAGACACTCGGCTCAGGAAAGCATAAGCACCACATTAATGAAAATATAGACAAGAAAGGACAATACCAAAAAGCCATATAAAAGCAAAATAAAAACAACAAGATAGTAAGGTGATCAACAATGAAAGGAAAAAACGGCTAGTCATAAAAACCCTACTACCAACAAAAAGCGAGACTACGTGCCAATACTAATATTATAAACACTTTAGACTAACTATTTCTACTATCCTAATTCTCGACCTCCATACCTTCCTATCAAGGGTCATGTCCTCGGTCTGCTGAAGCTGCACCATGTCTTGTCTAATCACCTCTCTGCACCTCTTCCTTGTCCTACCTCTACCTCTTTGTAGGCCCTCTAATGTCAGCCTCTCACACCTCCTCACCGGGACGTTTGTGCTCCTCCTCCTCACATGACTAGATCATCTAAACCGCGCTTCCTGCATTTTGTCCTCAATTGAGGCCACATCCACCTTATCGCGAATAACCTATTTCTGATCTTATCTGACTTGGTGTGCCCGAACATCCATCTCGACATCATTATCTCTGTTACCTTCATATTCCAAAATAATAATCATGTAAGCATGGACAGAAGAAATGAAGGTTATGTCACATCAAATGTTAGTGTCGGGATACACTTTTTACTTTGCTAAAGTTCCAAATTAATTTAGTCCCAATACATTGCAACTCAAATCATGTGTAGCAGCTAGTGGATTACATGTTGAACCAATTACGCACAATTATTTAACTTAATTTTTGTGTCTCATGAATCATTCTATCTTTTGTTTTCTTTCTTCTTTTCCATTAACACATGTGTTTTGTAAGTTGCTTGTTTCATGGTTTTCGTAGGCATCGAAATTTTAACGGATCAAATCAAATTCTAGATTCAAGATATTACAGGATTCTTGAAATCTTAGGAGTCTATTAGGATTTTTTGAAAGTTACTCTACCATAAACCCTAATATATACCTATATAAAAGGATATATATTCACAAACTCTTGAAATATTCACAAAGATCAAAATATGTCTGGATACTCCTTCACAATCAAAAGTTCAAGAAGATGGAGATCAAATACATTCCCACGAGGTTTGCATCATCGTACATTCGAGAAATACGCTTGCTTCAGCCCTCGAATCACGGAGATAATCAGGAGAGAAGAATCAAGGGAGAAACAGAATTGTATTCACAATTAATCAGTAAAAATATTTTCCTCCTATTTTGTGATTGCACTTTATTTTTCATATATTGAAAATTTATGGCAAACAATTTCCTCCCAAGGTTTCGTAACTATCTGTATTGGGGTCTGACTAAATTCAAGTTCATACCCAAAAGTTTCATATTGAGGGGTAAATCGTTCCCTAGAAAAGGCGTTTTTATATGCAAAACTCGAACCGAAAACCTCTTGTTAAGGATAAAAGTATACTTATCGCGTTAGTGTAATATTGTTGGTCTTTAGCTGCTTTTTTGCTGATGCAAATTCGACTAATAATGCTTGATATGGTTTTTGTTAGCGGTGATAATGCAAGATTTTATTTCTTTGACAATCGAGAATTAAATTACTTTAATCTATCAATTTGTTGGTTAGGACATTTTTAATGCTCTAATTATTAATTCCCCTCATTGTTTGGTTGTTATAATGTAATAGTCCTCGTTGCTTGATTATTTTAATTTGAATGTAACATATTGACTACAGAATCTTCATTTTCATGTTCTCCTTAAACGTGAAAATTGGATTCTACTTAATACTAAAAATATGGAATATTACTCAAATTTGATGATCCAACTAAAGATTGTAATTTCAGTAAAAGACAATAATGACCAACACACTAGCATTCAAAAGTGTGGTCTAACGGTTAATGATATGAGTAGGGGTGTTCGTGGTATGATACGGTATTCAGATATTTGGGTTCGTTATTCGATTTCTTAAAATACTATACTAATATCACACCTAATTAAATTCGATATGGTTCGATTTTTCTCCTTTCAGTTTCGGTTCGGTAACTTCGGTTTATTCGGTTTGAATACTAACTAGTGCATGAGTCATAGACTGTAAAATTCTTAATTAAAGTACTCAAAAGTGCAAAACTAAAAATATTTGTTGATAAAACTTTTGTCTAAAATCAGCAAATATCAACCCAGAGAGAGAGAACTGTACATAAAGGAATAAATTTGATCATTAGCAATGTCTTGTTACTTGCTTAGAGTTAACTGATGAACTTAGAGAATAAAAAAAAGTAAATTTTTATATTTTTTATATTTATATTATAATTAATAATATATGTATTGTGTAATATAATGTATATTTCGGTACGATATCGTTATTTCGGCATTTCATTTTAAAATATCAATACTAATTTTTTTTTAAAACTTAAACCGAATACCAAATGCCAAAATTTTTGATTACGGCACGGTAATTCGGTATTTATGAAATTATGCACAGTCCTAGATACGACTGAACACTATAAAAGATTTGGGTTCAAATTAACACTAGATGGTTTCTTCTGATTTCTTTATGCGTTCGTGAATAGAATTACCTGATACTTGTAATGGTAGGAGGGAGGTAGCAGATACCTATTGAAATAGTGTGTGCAAGTTGGTGTGGACATCCGTTATTATCTTAATGACCAAAATAACTATGTGTTTAGACCGGTATTAATAACATATGATTGGCACCAAATAAGAAATCCAAGAATACTTATGTAACGATAAATTTTGTATGGGGCAGATGAACTAAACTCGATAAAAACTACAAGCAAACTGACACTAGTAATATCTAATTAATTAATAAGTTCCATGATTGACCTAATCTTAATTGCTAATTAATCTTTTTATTCTTAATATTCCCACCCACTCTGGCTAGGTTTGCATGTGACAAATGTACCAAAAAAGAGCAAAAAGCATGTGAGAAGAGCTAATTGGATATTGTATTATTTTGATGACAATTAAGACAAAGTAAATGAATTGTTCCCTACTCATGTGAAGTCTCATGGTAGACACATTATTTTGTTCATATTCTCTATTTATTTATTTATTTATTATATATGAGTATCACCAGATAGGATTATTGAATATGGTCTTTGGCTTTATTAAGCTTTCCCCGGTATCTGCATTGAGCTCCACTAATTCGGATTTGCATCACATAAGGTCCATTAAAAGAGAAAGCGTTCCCTACGAAAACAATTTCTATTTTAAGGCTCGAACCCGAAAATTCTAATTAACTTCCGCTTGTTTGTTTTCTGACAAAATCAATCTAACCACAACTATTTGAATATAGTTATATTATGTTATAAGAGGCACTTGAGCAGGCTTGATCCTTCACTAATTACCTTTAGCAATACGTATGTATACTATCAGGCTTCTTTCTTTTAAATTGGTTTCAATTTTTACATTGCCAGCATTGAGATATTCTTTTCCTTAAGAGTTTAGTAACTTAGTAATAAAAAATTATGAAAAAACTCTAATATTCAATCTGAGTTTGGACAGTATTTGGTTGAACTTGACAAAAAAAGTAACTGAAATTAAAATTGGAAAAGAGTACTTAAAAGTCTGGGGGCTTTTACATCTATACCCGTTTTTTTTGTCACGTTTTAATTTATACCCGTTTTACAAAAAAAAATTGCAAACGTACCCACTTTTTGCATAAACTTCAGACATACGGGCCTGAAGTAGCAAAAGGCAATCAGACAAACGTCAGCATTCTAGGCTTTTTCAAAAACTTCAGCAGAAGATGCTGAACTTATTTAGTTCATTTGTAAAAACTTCAGCACTAAATAAGCTGAAGTTTTGTCCTAGATTAATTAGTTTTATCGTAAAACTTTTTCAAAAACTTCAACAGAAGATGCTGAAGTTATTTAGTTCATTTGTAAAAACTTCAGCACTAAATAAGCTGAAGTTTTGTCCTAGATTAATTAGTTTTATCGTAAAACTTTTTCAAAAACTTCAACAGAAGATGCTGAAGTTATTTAGTTCATTTGTAAAAACTTCAGCACTAAATAAGTTGAAGTTTTGTCCTAGATTAATTAGTTTTGCCATAAAGCTTTTTCAAAAACTTCAACAGAAGATGTTGAAGTTATTTAGTTCATTTGTAAAAACTTCAGCACTAAATAAGTTGAAGTTTTGTCCTAGATTAATTAGTTTTGCCATAAAGCTTTTTCAAAAACTTCAACAGAAGATGTTGAAGTTATTTAGTTCATTTGTAAAAACTTCAGCACTAAATAAGTTGAAGTTTTGTCCTAGATTAATTAGTTTTGTCATAAAGGTTTTTCAAAAACTTCAGCAGAAGATGCTGAAGTTATTTAATTCATTTGTAAAAACTTCAACACTAAATAAGCTGAAGTTTTGTCCTAGATTAATTAGTTTTGTCATAAAGCTTTTTCAAAAACTTCAGCAGAAGATGCTGAAGTTGTTTAGTTAATTTGTAAAAACTTCAGCACTAAATAAGCTGAAGTTTTGCACAAGTATAGGGAAGGCGACGCCTGAAGTTGTAAAAATTAGGGTATAGGTTAAATAATTTTAAAAATATGGGTATAGGTTAAATGGGGACGACGCCCGTGCAATTTCTACAAAAGGTTGTGCTTGAACATAAATTTTATCTTAAAAACAGTTAGAAGTTTTGTGATTAAAAACTACTCCCTCGAATCTATAATAAGTAACCAATTTGTCTTGGGTACACCCATTAAGGAAATACAAAATTCTAAACAAAAATAATTAGTGTGACTAAATTACCCTTTATTAAATGTTGCAGCATAGTTTATATGAGGAGTAAAAAACTTTTAGGGATACGTAAATAAGGGTAATTTTAGAAAAACAAATTAAATTTTTTTTTGATTATATAAATGGACACTTATTTTTGACCAAAATAAAAAAGCAAATTGGTCACTTATTGTGGACCGGAGAGAGTATTATAAAGCGCAGCCCGATGCACAAAGTATCCCGCATTCTCGTAGGGTTCCGAGAAGGGTTACGCCCCAAGGTGTATATGATGTAAATAGCCGACCTATGTAAGCACTAATGACTGCTTTTACAACTCGAACTTTACACTTGATTCAAGGCTTCCTTCTAAATAAAAGTTATTATCTCTTGAAATTGTAATAGGATACCTAATTCATTTAGGATGTAGTATTTACAAAGTTATATAATTCATGTAAATAGGATATGTAGTCATAATTAATATAGAAATACGCTTTCATGTTTCTAGTTGAAATAGGTTTTATACAATTATAAATAAGGGTATTAGTAATTTATTTTGTTGTGCGGAGAAAATAAATAATTGTAAAGAGCTTTTAGAAATTAATAATAAAATAGTTTCCTTCGTCTCTCAAATATTTCTTAAATAAGTTTTTCATCGGCATTTCAAATTATATAACACGTCTCCACTACTTATTCTTAATCAAATTACCTGTAAAGTTGATTATTAGGTTCCACTTTTTATGGAACGTCCTAATCTATTAGTCAAGAAAAATTAGAACACAATTACTATCTTGATTGGTAAAAGACATACTCACCCACCAACAAAAAAGAGACGCGTTGTCACTAAAAGACAAAACAAAGATGTATTTCGATTGTAAAAGTGAATAATGAGCTGTTAAGTATTCTTCTCCAAGAGAATTAAGGCATGTTTACATATCATGATTTCAAAATATTTACAACCTGAAAAACTCTTTTATCTTTAATCTGTTCCAAAAAGGACGAACACTTTTCTGCAACTAAAAATTCTTTAAATTTTTAATTTTATCCTTAATGGCATGCTTCTATGGCCATAAAAATATCATCACAAATTGTTCTAGGGATACAATTGATATGAGCCAAAAGCATAAAAGGACAGTCGGTATACTAAGCTCCCGCTATACGAGGGGTCCGAGAAAGGACCGGACCACAAGGTCTATCGTACGCAGTCTTACCTTGCATTTATGCCTACAGCTTGAACCAGCGACTTCCACATGGCAGCAACTTTGCCAATAATTACTCCAAGGCTCCCCATCCCAAAAGCATGTCTTTCTTAATTTTGGGACTAGTCAAACATCGCGCCGAATACAATGAATGGAGGATTGAAGAAATACAAGATGAAACTTCCATTCACTAAGTTGACGACAAATGTGATGGACCACATGGCAATTGAGAACAATGTATTGCATTACAGATATAAAGAATAGCCACAATAAAAAAATATTCCATTTGCTGTCCTGTTCAGCAATGCCATTTAGGCCAAATTTTCAATGGACAGCAAGAGAAGGGACAAAAGACGGGAAGCTTCTGGATTAGGGGAATGAGGGAGAGAGAAGACACAAAGGCTACTTACAATAGTTCTGATAACTTAACTAGTTTCTAAAGGAAATAAAGAAAAAGATTTAATAGATGAGGCAAGGGGGAAAAGAAGAAAAAAAGCAAGGATATAAAATGAAACACACATATATATGCAGAGAATATGTAAAGATCAAAGAGCACAAGTTGGAGGATTCACAAGGGATTGTGACATACAGCAACTGACATTACTTCAACTCCAGCACTTGGAAGTAATGGAACTAGAAGCTTTCTGCTGGGAATCCGCCGATGCTCCCAATTCCATTGATGGCACGTTTTGGCCTCCACTCAGTCCGCCCCTTAACAACCTCTCCACCATTTTCGAGTCGAAGCAAATGTTGACACTGAACATTCCCAATGTCATCCAAGTCACTGACACCCTTGTCCAGTACAGAGGTCAGTGACTGCAGCACACTGTCCCTTCTGCATTCCCTTCGGTACTCCAATGTCATGGCCGCGAGCTCGCAGCCTTCCAGTATTTGCATGGGTGCACTCTGCAGCCAAAGACATGTCCCACAATTTGAGCCGTGTGATAAATAGAAGCAAATACATAACGACACGACGAAACCAAGATTCTCGAGCACTCAAGAGAAGATTTCTTTATTTTTGTACCCTTAATGATACGAGAAAAATTGGGAATTCCACAACTACCTAAAGACACTTCACTAACCATCAAGAGTCTTTCAGTACACTGCAAATCACACTGCTCATTTGAGTTTATATAGCTATTTTAGGTTGATTAAAAGAACTTCATTTTCTTGCGGAAGATGGTTTTTCACTTTAGTTTTTAGAGAAAAATAAAAGAATTGGTGAGAATTTAGTACTTACCAGCCAGAAGAAGGAAAAAACTTGATTTTACATACACACTTTTTATTCCTATATGGTGCACAACCCACAAGAGAAATGACGAACAACAATTCTCCTCTACCCGGAGATATAAGTAGATAAGTATTTCAGAACTTAAGTATGCAAATGGCTCCCAACACATCGACACATCATGCGACATATTTCAGCTCTTTCTGAAACCTCAGGATATCCAATACCGCTGTGAATCCAAGAAAATACAGAATTTGGTTGGTTTAGTGTGTGCACACGTGACCTTTTAGTTTTGTTTTTCTTTCTCCATCTTACACGATTTCAGAATATGATGAAAATCTAAACACATCTATTGTGCTACGTACCCTAATCATAAACCAAAATATTTTACAAGCAATAACAGGGAAGAAAAAAATACTTTAAAGGATGGAGGAGGAAAAGGAAGAGAATTTACCTCAAGAATCCAGCCAATGTACTTGACATTATTAACATGCTGGTTAACATCTAAGTCACTCCATCTTGGCTGTAAATTCAACAAATCAGAAGATATTAAAGATGTCCTTAGATATGACAAAGTCACCAGAGAAGAATCCTTCTACTTACAGTTAAACCAGTTCGAATGTTGTCTGCTGTTGTCTCGTCAAGTTTTGGTAACTTCCTGCTGTCATCGTCAATAACAGGAGGTGAATCAACAAAATAATCTTCAATTTCAGCCCGAGCCTCCTCCGGTATTTTAGATAATCTCCTCGTCTCCTTATTCATCATCACCCATAAGCTTCAAGTAAATGGAAACAAAATTAATCACAGTTATGAAACAATGAATAGATCAAGGGTTTCATGGTTGGCCACCAAACGTACTACAGACGAGATCAGGAACTATGGCTTGGTCATAAAACAGCCAAATCCAAAAAGAAGGTTACAACCACAAAGAGACAAACCTAAACGGAAATGATAAAACCATTTTACGTCGAACATAACTGAATAATATGCTTGTAAATGTTCATCGTGTAAAAATTTAATCAAACTGAAGTAGATTAAACAATAATGGCCCTACCTGGATGCTCTCATCAATACATGCCCTGTACTACTATCACGGACAAGCCAATCTCGCCGCATACCATTCTTCCCTGATGCAGCCACCCAAGTGTCAACTTGAACAACATCACCCCTGTGAGAAAGAAATCAGTCCAAAGACCCTCATGCTCATTAGCACATGTCAAAGAAACTGTGCATAGTGTTTGAAATATCAATTGGGAGATCAGTAGAACTAGTATAAAAAGAATAATCCCAACAGATTCAAAGTAACTGTACAAATGTAAAGAAACCCCTAATATTTCTCCTGTGGATAGTTTGCTTAACTGCAATATTGTGATAGACGGGGAAATTAAATGTTTAACAGCTAGGCGGAAAATGAGCAAAATGATTCAATCATAGAGGTTAGTTGGCACCTAAAAGAGCTTGAGAGATTTCTAATCATGTAAAACAAGATTTTCCTGTTTAAATTGGTCATTATCTTCCAAAATTTTTGAGATAAGGAATTATATTAAATTCGACTTCATCAAAGTGATTCCTCATATCACAGAATAGCAAAATGCTATACAGAGCTTTAAGATTACAATAGAAAACTGATTTGTGGTTAAGCAATATTACATAAATGTGTGGTAGAAGAAGTTTTAATTAAACAAATTAAATAATTCTGGAGTATGAACCTCAATTTCAAATTGCCTTCAATACTGATCAACAAAGACAGTGCCAAAAATGGCTGAGCTTCGCTTTACCCTTTCTAGTACCTCAGACTCTGATACAGCATGTCAGAGAAGCAAGAGCAGAAACTTACCAAGTAGGATAGCGATCCACTACAACCTGCATTTTGGTAACAACCCAAATCAAATTTCTCTTGGACATTTCTGGAGTCGATCCAAACCCACCATGCATGAGTCCCGCACACTTGACATGGTTAAGAGCAGTTTCCTGCAGAACAAACTCAAGCTCCTGAAGGTATCAAAACAAGATGCTTCTACAACTTCAAGTCAATAATTCTTTGCTAAGTGGAAATGAAAGCCTAGAATACCTGTAAATGATTCATCATCGTTTCTATGGACGCAGTCCTATCAGCCCCTATTTCATAGGACCTTATGCTAAAATTTTGACGGAAAACAAGGCCATCCTGCACAATTTTTCCTAACCCGAATGGGTCAACGAGCATATCAGGACGCTTAGGCTTCCAATCAAGCATCATCCATTGCTTCTCAGCAGCCAAAAAGATAGTTGTGATGGCAGCAAGGAGCATGCTCCAATCAGGCAACTGGTTTGCAAAGGTCCTTGGAGGAGGTGAAGAAAACACCTCATCATCAGTTTTGAGGCCATCCATTACGCCTACCTTTGTTCCATTCACCTTAGGAGGAGCTTGAGCATTGGCCTTAGCTTGTAGACTCCCAAAAGCAGGCTTCTTAGCATTGAGCCCCCGTGCATCTATACTTCCAGGAAGACTTCCTCCTACCTTTCCAGATGATTTTGCTCCACCAGATTCAGGAGGTGGATTAGCAACAGGAAAGAATGCGCCAGTAGCAGCAGTGACCACCATGATAAAAATATTATATACCGGCGAGTCAGTCTCGCTTCTTTCAAATTTGTTGTGTATTACTATCAGCAGATTCAGAACAAAAGAAAGAGATCAAAAGGTGACACTGTTCTCCCTGCAACGCCATGAAAGTAACATATCACTGTTATCTCCAACACAGTCAAAAATATTTCAAGTCTAAATTTTCTTTAAGTAGCAAGTGAAAAAAAATAAAAATTTAATCTCTGTAATGGTTCTAAAGAAATCAAACGTTTACAGCCCACTGAAAGTCCGAAACAACAGGCTTTGATAAAAAAAAACCAAATCAATCATAAAGTTTCAGCTTACAATGTCCACTTCACCCAATAGCCTTATATAACTAAATAAGTCTCTCCAGTTCCATTTACCAGCACATTTATGCATTAAAAACCTTCGTCTTATCTTTATCTCTCTCCTCAGGCAACCAAACCAGCAGTTTCATAAATTCTTTCAATATCTTTAACAATTAAAAATTTGTAACTCAATCACAGTAATATTTTTGTTTTTTGATGACTTAGTCTCCGGACCAGCTTGAGCCCTACTTCGACTATTCCACCGGACACCTGCTACCTCCCGCCACACAGGAACCAAATAACTCTGTCCACAAAGGCTTTAGGAGACTGGAAGAAATCACCTAGTTATTTTCGCCTCCGCTGGGATGTGAACCTGAAACCTCATTATTCTCCTTCCACCTCATACCACTACGCCACACCTTTGCACCTTAAACAGAGTTGTATTTTTTTTCCTAGATATCTAGAGTTTATTTCTAAGAAAAATTAAGAAATTAATGTCCGAATAGAAACAGAAAAAACTAGCATATATGATTGTCCTTCATTCTATTTGAAATGGAGACAATATTTCAAAGGAAAATGAATCCAATATAAGAAATAAAAATTAAAAGAACATGAACTTGCAAAAACAAAATTCCACCAAAAAAAAAGACAATGAAATTCAAACATGCAAAACAGATCTGAGCTTCAGCTTCGTAAACCAAACCGCTAATTCTCCATATTCCGCTCAAATTACAATCACAAAATCAAGCAATTACCCTTACATTATGTCTCCATTAATACACATAATCCAGGCAAATATCAATCCAAATCATCCAGATCAACATTCAACAACTACATACATAAACCATACAAAAAATCAACAATTTCATAAAAAAAAAAGGTTTTTTTAAAAAAACGCACCTTTTTCCGTTTTTTTCTGCGGAGAATCTTCTAGAGAGAACACGAAAAAATGTATTGCTGCACCTGATATGATAACACAAAAGACTTCACTTTTGATCAAGCAAACCCGATGAAAAATATAAGATTCTCGAAATTTCTAGGGTTTGTGATCTTGTAGTGGTCCTTTTTTCTCCGTAAATAAATACTTTTTAAATTATAAAATTCAATTTTGCTTTTTTCAAATTTTTCGGAGAGAGAGAGAAAGAGAAAGAGAAAAAGCAGGGAACCAGTGGAATCTGGGTGGTAAGAATACAGTGTTTCAGTCACCCATTTTTATACTATCCACCTGGCCCCTTCCGCCTCGCGTTTAACTTCTTCTTTTTGCCCCTCTATTTCCTATTATTTACATAACTGCCATTCTTTTATTTATTTATTTTTTCAAATAATCCATCTGTTTCTTGTTTTAAAACATATATATTTGGAAGAGGGCCTGTATTTTTTGTTAACTTAACACGTGGTTTTGTGTGTGCTAAAAGCCTAAACTAGTTAATATTCAGAGGCCATAGAATGGGTTTATTCATTTTAATTTAATGCTTACATAATTTGTTGGAGAATTTTGTTACACCTGCTATTTTTTATTTATTTTTTGTTTATACAGTGTTAAATACATTCCAAACACTCAAGAAAAAATATATACTTCAATCTCAAACATTGGGATTGGCAGCGAAAATCCTCATCGATCGTGTTGAGAAAGAGCATAAAAAAGGCAGTTCAGTGCACAAGACATACTCGCATTCATACAGGTAAGAGAAAAAGCCGCGCAGTTGAAAAAGAACATATTAGACTTTATATTAGAAAAAACTAATATGTGGAATAATAACAAGTTCCATGAAAGTCAACCTTTTTGAGTTTTCATGGCAAATAAATTTTTAAATGGAATTTTTAAATGATTAGTATGTGTTAATAGAATAACACTTTGGTATTTTAGTGGATAACTGGAAATACACTAGTGTAATATCCATAGATGATTCAATTTTATAGTCAGTAAAATCAGAGTGCATTTATTTTACTATAAATTTTTGAAATTAAAGACAGTCTTAAAGAAACATATCCTTTAATGAACGAACTTGAAATTGTTTTTAGTTTGATTCTTAAGAAGAAAATGGGATTGAATCTTTTACGTGCATTAATAAATATATACTTATAAGGGTGGAGCTAGAAAATGAATTACGGGTTCAGATGAGTTCAGTAATATTTGCTTGCAGCGTGTTTGACTAAGCTTCTAAAATCAACTTATTCTGAAAAGTGGATCTATTGTCTCTGAGCCGAGGGTCTCTCGAAAATAGCCTCTCTATCCATCCGAGATAGGAATAAGGGCTGCGTACACTTTACTTTTCCCAGACTCCACTAATGGAATTCTACTAGGTGGTTGTTGTTGTTGTCTGAAAAGTGTTTTTCTTTTAAAAAAAATTCAAAAAAGTACTTTCAGTAAAAAGTAATTTGTATTTAGCTAATTAATTTGAAAAGTATTTTTGAACAATAATTAGTGTTTGACTAATCTTTTAAAAAATACTTTTAGATGTATATTTCTCAAGAGTGTTTTTTTCGGCTAAAAGGATACTTGACCGAACATGCTATTAGACACCTGCATTCATATTAAAAAATCTAGGGAAAACGCCCAAATATACCCCGCTACTTTCATATATTGTTCGCTTTTAACTTCCGTTATACTTTCGGGCCAAATTTATCCCTAACTTTATATTATCGGACCAAATTTACCCCCTACAATCAGCAAACTTTTAAAAATACTCCTTGATCTGTTAAATAGTCCAAAATCTCCAAAATTCCTTTTATTTAAATCACTTGTTGTTCTTCCTGGTCCACTATTTGAATTTCAAAAATTACTATTGATGTGAATGTTAAAGTTACTAAACTATAAAAATTATTCATAATTTTTTTTATTACCAATGCACCCATTTCTCTTTTTGTAATAAATAAAATTGGTTTAAAATTTATTTATTCTTCAATCATATAAACACCATAGAATTTAGTAGGTCTATTTATAGTGTATTATATGCAGCTAATCATAATATATGCATATATATATTCAAATATATTTTGTCATTGTCTGGTTAGTATAGAGTTCGATCGACTAATTTAAGAGTGCAAAATGTGTAGCTATTTAATTAAAGCAAGGTTGGATGACAATGTAAAGTCTTCGAGGAATTTCAACTTCAATCACTAATACTTGCAAAGTCTCCATACATTTGGTGTAACGAATTCATTAAAATTGGGATGTTGTAAATACTTTTAGAATTTAGAAAAGCTACCTAAATTAGATTTTTTAATTTACTATACTTTGTTTATTCAGTTGTATTATTTAATATTTTTTTTCTCTTAATTTTTTTTCTCTCTATTTCAGAAAGCAGGTAAATGTCAATTATTTCAAAAATAGTGGACTAAGAAGAACAACAAGTGATTTAAATAAAAGAAATTTGGAAAATTTTGGATTACTTAACAGATCAAGGAGTATTTTTAAAAGTTCGTCGATTGTAGAGATAAATTTAGCCCGATAGTATAATGGTAAGGGTAAATTTGGCCTGATAGTATAACGAAGGTTAAATATAGAGAATATATGAAATAGAGAGATATATTTGACTTTTTTTCTAAAAATTTGTTAAATATATTATAAACCTAACTAAAATAAGTCATAGATTAGATAATAAATTCAAAACATATAAACTTCAAATTATTATCAATAAATTTGATGGGCTAAAGTTGCTTCTAGGAATATGATAAATAATTATTATGGTTGAACTATATGCCTAACTTTGCCAGCCTAAGAATGGTCCTCCATATCTTTTTTATAGTCGTCCAAGTATAATCTATGTTTTTCAACTTTATATGTCATAGCTTAACGTGTTGGCCTCATGCACTAATTAATATTGTGATTTTTTAATTTAGAATAGGGTGGATGTAGGACCAAAAACAAAAAAAGTGGATAATTAGTAAAATCTCAATCAATTCTATCTGTTATCTGCTCTTTCTTTTCTATACATTTTGACTCTCAACATATTTCAACTTCCAACCAAATCTGACTCGAGCATATGGCTTTATTTTCGATTAGCAGCCGCTATGTTCATAGGTGGACCTAGTATTTAGAGGTAACGGCCTAACGGGTGCATATTTACGTTCAACTAAAATTTATTTTGTATATAAAGTGTCCCTATTAATATCATACTACTTTTTAACAACATATAAATATATGTATATATAGAATTTTATCGAATTTTACCGACGTCGGTGACTCCTCATTATATAAGGTAGGTTCGCCTCTGTCTATGACCAAAAAAATAAACGTGGCATTTGGATGTAAGAATTGTGAAATTTCGAAAAAAAGAAAATCTTTTTAAAGTGAAAATGTTATTTGAAAATTAGAATTGTATTTGGACATGAATAAAATTTGGTGTTGTTTTTTAATTTTTGTGAGTGATTTGAAGTAAAAAATTTGAAAAATAACTTTTTGGAGTTTTTCAAATTACCGTAAAATTCTGAAATTCAACTTCAAGTGAAATATGAAAATTTCATAGTCAAACATTGATTTCGAAAAAAGTACAAATATTTCAAAAATAAATTTTTTATGTTCAAACGGGCCCTTAACTTTTTGCCATTATATTGGTAACTAAATGAAAATGTTAAGATTACATTTACTAAAAGGTCGTTTGGTACAAGGGATAAGGATAAAAATTTCGAGATAGAATTTGAGATTATATTTATTTTATGTGTTATAGACAGTGACGGAGCCCCATTCAACCCAAGGGTATCAATTGATATATCTTTGCCAGAAAATTATATTGTATTGCTAGATAATTTTTTTGTTTTATGTGTATTTAGTATAAATTGACTTCCCTTAACTTTTCAGTTATTTAATTTTTATATTTTAATACCCCTTAGTGAAAACTTTACCTCTGCCACTGGTTATAGATATTAACTAATCCCGGGATACGTTTTATGTGGGATTAGTTGTCCTATATATAAGGTGGAATAGCTAGTCCTATAAAATATTCTTGTTTATCCCACCATTTTACAAAACAACCCTTAATTGTTGCGAGTTATCAATTTAATTTGCCAACTTTACTAAGCTCATTTGATTTTCCGATCAAGTTATATCAAAATTGTAATATAGAAAAGAATAATTGCTGAATTATTAAGGGGTCGTTTGGTTGACGGTATTGGATTAATTAATTTCAGTATGAAATCCCAGAAAAGGAAATATAAAAAGATATTGCCGTAAAATTAATGCAGTTTCTGGTTGTTATTGGGGAACTTATGCATCATTTTACGGGAATAAAAGGTAAAATAAGAATACGTATATTAAGAACACGAGGGATTAAACTATTTAAAGATAAACTTATTCATGTATAATAATTTCTTTATTACTAATTATAACTGTTTACCTCGAAATACAAGTAACAATTAAATTTGTAACGTGGTTATAAGGATATGTGATCTGATTCAATGCCAATTGATAAACGACTGAATAAACAAGTGAAATGATCGATTGAAATGGATCAAACCAGTGTTGTTTGCAAGTTATCGACCTCGATTTGGATTAGGCTCGAGTTCAGGCGTTAAGAGCAACAAGAACAATAAGAATAATAAGCGAGTAAAAGAGCGGGGTGTTTATTATTTCTCAGTAATTGCGTATGTGATTCATATCATCGTTACAAATGAGCAGGGTTCCTCTTTATATAATAGAGGAATCCTGAATAAGGTATAACTATAATTTCGGAAACAAAATACATGATTGATATCAATAACCGTTAAGAGTTCTGTCAATCCCGAGATTCCCGTCGAGATTTGTGGTCGATTTCGGATATATCGCTATTCCGTCACTTGATGTCGATCTCGCTCGATCTTCGTCCTCCAGTTTTCGTGTTCTTCGAGCTCGATCTTGCTTCGATATGGACTTAATCTCGAGGCAGACCCTCGGGCCCATATTGGACGTGGTCGATTTTAACCGTATACAGATAGTCCCCGCGTTTCTTAGAATGAAATGATAGGAAACGATTTGAGCCTCGATTCACCTATACCTCGATCATGATGTCATTTCCATGACGTAAGCGATGGATGTGACCGGGATGTCCCGTCGGTTCGGTTCCCCAAAAAATCATAAATGCATGCCAGTCGTGGGTCGGCCACTAGTGATACCGAATCGTCGCCACAAGCCTAATACCACCTCTTTTGTTGATTCAAACTTTACTTTGCTTTGATCATAAACTCTTGATTCCCCAATTCTCCTTATCTTCCTCTCATCGTTGCTCATTACGCCACCGTTGTTCTTGCCGAAGCCACCAATTTTACACCTTCTTTCTACTTCCTTCATATACACAAGTGGCAAAAACCTCCAAAACTGTGCCGCAAAAGGAAAAGGCTTCGTCTTCCTCTTCACGGCCAGCCGGTGATAAGACGTCGGTAGAACCGGCCTCCCATGAATACGTTCTTGGCCCATGCGTCCTTAAAACTGACTTTAAAGTCGAGAACCCATCTTCGGTGCCAGGCCGATGCAAACATGTGTCGATGTACATGTGTTTGATTACTAAGAGCCACGTCGATGCTATGAAGAAGGACTGCAAATGGGGTTCAAATGTAGTGGTGCGCATTCCAACACCTAAAGAGAGCATCACCACACACGTGAAAGGGGTTCTTACGTGTTTATACTTACCCCTTCACACTGGGTCCCATTGACCCCGTGATTTTTGACTTCTGCAGGAGGTACGAAGTCACCCTCGGTCAAATCCATCCTTCACTTTGGCTCATAGTGATTATGTTGCGCTTCTTCTCCAACGAGGCCGAAGGGTTGGAGTTCAGTTTGGATCATCTTATAAGGTTGTACCGACCTCAACTCTATCGAGGGCTAATTAAGATCCATTGTCGAGTAACAAAGACTCTATTCTCGAGCATCGACTAGGATAAAGATCGAGGCTGGATGAGCCGATTCATACAGGTGAGGACCTGTGATATAATATCGAAGGAAAAGATGTCGTTCCATGAGGAATGGAATTTCAAACGTAAGTGAATTTTTATTTTTCGATCTTCGTTTTTCTTTTGATTTTGTCTAACATTTTTCTTTAATCATGCAGCTATCCCTTGGATGCCTCAGATGGTGCCCGATTTTGAGGACTGGATTCATAAGCTCGCCTCTACTCCGACTCGTGCTGAACGAGCCTGGAGGGATTTAGCCAAGAGCAGGTAGGAGGCCAAGAACCATGGTAAGGATATCTTCTTACACATTTCGAAGTAATCACATGTTTTCTTTATTACTAATCTTTCCTCATGTAGGTCTGACCAAGGATGCCATTCTGAGGCCTTCGAGTGAGAGAGGAGAAACCAAGTCCCCGGCTCTGAGGTCGGAGAAGGATAAGAAGAGAAAGGATCTATTACAATCGGAAATCTCCAAACCTAAACCTCGAAGGGTGAGGAGGAAAACGGTTGCTTTCTCGGGGGACATGGTCCAAAAGTTGAGAGATCATGATGAGGAAGAAGAATAAGACACTTAGGCATTGATAGCCCGCCCTAGGAAGGCCGTTGAGGTCACCCCATATTCCGAGATGCCACCCGTTATAACCGAGCCTCGTATCGAAGAGGCTTCGAAGAAAAAATTGGGGGTGAACCCCAGGTCTCCTAAGGTTGAGGTGTTTTCTGAATCATCAACTTCTACATCGGGTGGGGCCGGTTCCGAAACTCAGAAGATCGGACAGAGCGCCCCGAGTGACTCGCTCAAGAAGCAATAAGGGAGTTCCAAAGTCTGAAGACCCCCGAGATCGGCGGAGGCTCTAACGCGGGTGATCCTTTCTGGGATTGCTTTGTGGGGGTAGATGACGCCTCTGATGTTACTGATGCTTCGATCCTCATGGCTGAAGCCCAACGTCTTTTCTCCAAGGTAAGTACTAGTCGTTTTTTGGTTATTTCTCTTCGCCTCTTTCCTTATAGATCTAACTTGTGTTTTCTTCTTTCGTGTAGGCTTCTGCCAAATTCCGAGCTGACCTTAGTCAGTTTGAAGCCAAACTTCAGAAGGTCTCAGAAGAGAGAAATGCCCTAAAGGTACTTTGTGGCCGAAAGTACGAGGTCATAAAAGGATCTTCAAGTGGAACTAGCCAAGGCTCGTGAAGAGGAGGTCGAGTTAGACAAACAGGTAACCGCCCTTCTGATAGAGTATGGAATCAACTCGATTGTGGAAGCTAATACTTTGATATCTCAACTGCAACAGACGGTGGAGAAGATCGAGATGCTTCAGGCAGATGTCGATCAGGTCAAGTCCAACTGTGATCAATGGAAAGGTAGAATGGACCGCCTTGCAACAGGAAAGGAGGCAGCTTTGGCCAAACTATCTTCAGCTGAGGCCCAACACCAAAGCCTTAGAGGGAAAAGTTCGAAGAACTCGAAGCTGGGCTTGCTGAGGCCAAGGCGGAGATCGAAAATACCAAGGTTATGGCAGACAAGTCCATTTCCATGTACCGGGTCGATGATGAAGCTGTTCAAACACAGCTAAGGGAGGATTCCAACTGGGAGCAGTGGCGTAATGATTTGGCAAAGTGCCAATCCCGGAAGGAAACCCTCGAGGAAATTCATGCTCGAGGTTTTGACCTCTTCGAGGAAATTGCTCGGGCCAGAGAACTCGAGATCGAATCCAGACAGCTCGCCTCTTCCGATGATTGAAGATGACGCAGAGGGCAGCCGAGGCGGGTCCGGAAGTGGAGAAGATAGAGATGAGTCCACTGAAGAAGTTGCTCCCGGAGAAGCTGCTCGAGTGGAAGCCACCCTGAGGGGACTAACCCTGATCGTAGTTAGATTCTAACTTCTTTTCTCTTTTTCAAGGCTTTGACTGGCCTTTTGTACATGTTTTTGATATATAATAGAAAATTTCTTCTTGATGCCATCATAAATTTCTCTTTCATGTCTTTGTATGTTTCTTTGTCTTCATTGAGAACGTTGAAAAAATTTATCGTTGTAGTTTAACTCGTAACTGAAATAAACCCTTAAGCTTGTGAACCCTTGAGTTATTGGGTTACACGAGGGCAAATCCCCGAGTTCGAAGTTTGTTCGATACCTTATTTCGGGGGTGTTTCGATCGAACTTATAGGTGTGTTATCTTAGATAATCGAGTTTGAATAGGCCTTGAACTTTTTAGGGTAAGGTAAACCCTTAGTTTTTTATAAGTGATGGGTAAGATTTGAGTTTACAATAATATACCCCTTAGGGTTTTTGTTGAATCCTTGAGCTATAATTAACTATTTATTCGAGCTCGAGATTGCAAAACCCTTGGGTACGGATTGAGTGAGAACAAGGTCTCGAACTTAAATTGTATCGGCCCTTAGGCTCTTTTAAATTGGTTCTTAGGCTCTTTAGATCGGCCCTTAGGCTATTTAGCTTGGGCCAACTCGGCCTCTAAACATGGCTATTATTTTTCCCTTTTCGGCTAAAAGACTTAGTGAAAATTTCTTATGCCTTAGCATATATATTTTTGATACCAATTGGATTTTTCGAGGATTCGATGATCGGAAACCTATTTTTCTTTTTGTGTCTTAATGTGTTTGTGTTAAGATGATTTGACAACCCTTGAGGTTTTTTTGAAGGCTGATATTATCTAACCCTTTAAATTATTTGAGGGCTGATTTTATTGAAGCCCTTTTTTATTTGCTTTTCCGAGGGTAGCCTTGTTTAACCGGTTTTTCAAAGTATTTGAAGGCTTTTTGTTTATAGCGGAATTCGGACGTCTCCGAGCCGCGTTATTTTGGCCGTAGCCTTTAATATGGTGGTAGCCTTTAATGTGGTCGTAACCTTCGGGTATGTCTCTTGGACTTAATTACCGATAACACTTCGAACTTGTTTGAAATCCCTGAGTATGGTGGCCTTGGCAAATATATCGAGGGGTGCCTCTTTGAGGTCTTATGATTTCCAACTTAGATAGCTCGAGTGTACAGTCCCCGAGTGTTCGAGGTATGCTTGTACTTGGCCCTTGAGCCATTTTTCATAAGTGTTGGTTTCGCACAATAGATCAGAATCATAAGTACATGACTCATATAGTAGAAAATTTACTTCGAAACATGAGATGTTCGAGAAAAGAGAATGCTTCTTTGAATAATTTATGCATGCATACATGTTTTGTTGTCGGGACTAGGGTAATCTATATGGGCACGGTTCATTCGACCGTTTGGCCCATTACAAGATTATTCCTATCGAGACCCATTGATTCTAGGTATATTTCTCGAACACATAACATCTGAGGGTGATGCCTCCCAGTATTCGAGGCTGATTGTAAAGAAGCCTTGGATACCGTTGACTTATCCTCAGGTAGCACATAGTTGTTGCCTCGTTAAAAGCCTCGCCGGAAAAACCCATTTGGGATAAAAATCGGTCTAAGGAAAAAAGAGTGCAACACGTACTTTAAAACCTGAGGTCTCGATTTCTTAGATCGAATTCCTGCAATGAGTTAGTCTCGAATATTCATGTAAATGAAAGAAAAGAGGAAGTCATACCTTAGCAATAATACCGCTTAAGGAGTGATATGTTCTAGTTGTTCGACAATAGTTCGCCGTTCATTGTTCCGAGTTTGTAAGACCCTTTTCCGACAATGTCAAGGATCTGGTAAGGTCCTTCCCAATTAGGACCGAGCTTCCCTTCATTAGGTTCTCGAGTGCTGATGGTGACTTTTCTTAGGACCAAGTCCCCAATTCTAAAATGTCAAAGGTTAGTTCTTCTGTTGTAGTATCTCTCGATCCGTTGTTTTGTGTTGCCATTCAAACGAGTGCAACTTCTCGTCTTTCATCCAACAACTCGAGGCTGGTACTCATTACTTCGTGGTTTGATTCCTCTGTTGCATATCGAAATCTAGCCTCATCGACTTACCGGTATCAAGGCCTCGGATCCATATATTAAGGAAAACGGAGTTGCTCTGGTACTGGACTTCGATATCGTTCGATACACCAATAGAACCTCGGGCAATTTTTTTCTCCACTTCCCTTTGGCTTCGTTTAGAATTTTTCTTCAAGTTTTGGATGGTAGTCTTGTTCGTTGATTGAGCTTGTCCATTCCCACTAGGGTGATACAGTGTTGATAGTATCCTCTTTATTTTGTGATCTTCAAGGAACTTTGTTACTTTGTTGCCGGCGAACTGTTTGCCATTATCACATACTATTTACGAGGGTATCCCGAATTGACATGTGATGTTATCCCATATGAAGTCGATCACTTATTTTTTTCCTAACTTTTTCGAAGGCCTGTGCTTCAACCCATTTAGAGAAATAGTCAGTCATAAATAATATGAACTTAGCTTTACCTGGGGCCGATGGTAGAGGATCGACGATGTCCATTCCCCACTTCATGAATGGTCATAGGGATAGGATCGAGTGAAGTTGTTCGCCGGGATGGTGGATCATCGGTGCAAACCTTTGACATTTATCGCATCTTCGAACGAACTCCTTAGAGTCTTTAATCATGTTATCCCAATAATATCTTGCTCTGATGACCTTTCTAACTAGTGACTCGGCGCCGGAATGGTTCCCACAAGTGCCTTCATGGATTTCTCGTAGAACATAATAAGTATCTCCCGTTCCTAAGCACACTTCCAAAGGGTCCATCGAACGTCCTTCTATATAATGTTCCGTCTTCGTCTAATGTGAAACGAGTGGCTTTAGTTCGTAAGGCCCTCGATTCTTTAGGGTCTGACGGGAGCTTTTCGTTCTTCAAATATTCAATGTATTTGTTTCTCCAATCCCAAGTCAGACTCGTAGAGTTTATTTCGGCATGTCCTTCCTCGATCACAGACCTCAAGAGTTGGACGACGGTCCCCGAGCTGATATCATCTTCTTCGACTGATGACCCCAAATAAGCAAGTGCAACGGCCTCGGTGCTTTTCTCTCGAGGGACGTGTTGTAGAGTCCATTCTTTAAAATGGTGCAAAGTTACCTGCAATTTGTCTAAGTACCTTTGCATCATATCCGCTCGAATTTCGAAGGTTCCGTTTACCTGGTTTACCACTAGTAGGGAGTCACGCTTAGCTTCGATTAATTCTGCCCCCAATATGAGACCTGAAATCATGGCCTCATACTCGGCCTCGTTGTTACTCAATTTAGCAGTTTTAATGGATTGTCTAATAACATTTCCAGTAGGTGGTTACAAAACAATACCGAGCCCGGACCCTTTCACATTTGAGGAACTGTCCGTGAAGAGGGTCCATACTCCCGATGAGGTACCCGATTTAAGTAAAAGTTCCTTTTCCACTTCGGGTACGAGAGTTGGCGTAAAATCGGCCACGAAGTCTGCTAAAATTTGAGACTTAATGGTCGTTCGGGGTTGATATTCGATATCATACCCGCCAAGTTCGACGGCCCATTTGGCCAATCGGCCCAGTAATTCGGGGTTGTGCAAAACATTTCGGAGTGTATAAGTGGTGATCACACATATGAGATGACACTGAAAATATGGATTTAATTTTCTAGATGCGCTTATTAATTCAAGTGCCAATTTCTCTAAGTGTGGATACCTAGTTTCAGCATCTCCTAAGGTCCGACTCACGTAATAAACAGGAAACTGCGTACCTTGTTCTTCTTGAACTAACACGCCACTTACCTCTATCTCGGACACCGCCAGGTATAGGTACAACTTCTCATCTGCCTTTGGAGTGTGGAGAAACGGTGGGCTCGATAGGCATCGCTTCAATTCTTCTAATGCTTATTGACATTCTGGGGTCCATGTAAAATCATTTTTCTTTTTGAGTAAGGAAAAGAACCTGTGGCTTCGATTTGATAACCTCGAAATGAATCGGCCTAAGGCAACTATCCCTGCGGTTAGCCCCTGAACGACTTTCACACTGTCCATAACGGTAATGTCCTCGATGGCTTTAATCTTATCAAGGTTGATCTCGATTCCCCGATTTGATACCATGAATCCGATGAATTTGCCCGAGCGAACCCCGAAAGCACACTTTTAGGGGTTAAGCTTCATGTTGTGCTTCCTCAAGATTTCTAATCTCTCCTGCAAATGAGTCAAATGGTCCTTTGCGCGCACGGACTTACCTAACATATCGTCAATGTAAACTTCCATTGATTTACCTATCTGTTCTTTGAAAATCTTGTTAACTAGGCGTTGATATGTAGCTCCCGCAGTTTTTATCCCGAAGGGCATTACATTATAGCAATAGGTCCCAGACTTAGTGATAAAAGAAGTCTTTTCTTGATCCTCGGGGTCTATCTGGATCTGATTGTACCCAGGATAGGCATCGATAAAGGTAAGAATCTCGTGGACGGTCATGGCATCGATCATTCGATCGAGTTAGGCCAGGGAAAAGAGTTTTCTGGACATGCTTTATTCAAGTCCTTATAGTCTGCACACATTCTAAGTTTGTTCCCCTTTTTGGGGACTACGACTACATTGGGTAACCATTCGGGATATTTTACCTCCTGAATGAAACCTACATTGAGAAGTTTAGTTACCTCATCTTTGATGAAGGCGTTCTTTACCTTGATCTGGGGCCTTCTCTTTTGCTTTATCAGTCTGAACTTGGGATCCAGGTTCTGCCGGTGAGTCGTTATCTCTGGCGGAATCCATGTTGTGTCTAAATAGGACCATGAAAAGAAATCCATGTTATCAATAAGAAAATAAAATGAGTCTTTCCTGTGTTCGGGGGTCAACCCCGTTCACAGGTATACCTTTCGTTCCGGTAGATACTCGATCAGTACCACCTGTTCCAGCTCTTCAACTGTTGACTTGGTTACATCTGATTCTTCGGGAACCATGAAAGTTCGAGGTGTGAGCAAATCCTCCTCTTCTTCCTTGATTACATGTTTTTCTGATTCGATTTGAGGCTGGGGACGGTGATTGCTATTTGGTCGTCTGCTTATCTTTGGTACTCAATTTTTCCGAGGTCGAAGGCGTTGATAATCGGTGTCACCTCGTCGTAAACTATTTTTACACCATCCACCGTTGGGAATTTCATCATTTGGTGAAGGGTCAACGGTACCGCCCTCATGTTGTGGATCCAGGGCCTTCCGAGCAAGGCATTGTACCTCGTGTCGCCTTCGATGACATAGAATTTTGTGTATTGGATAGTCTTGGCCACATTTACTGGTAGAATTATCTCCCCTTTTGTTGTTTCACTAGCCATGTTGAAGTCATTTAGGACTCGAGATGCAGGTACAATTTGGTCTAGCAGGTCGAGCTGCTCTATGACCCTCGATCTGATTATGTTTGTTGAGCTACCTGGATCTACTAGAACACGTTTAACTTGAATTTATTTAACAGAATAGAAATTACCAGGGCGTCGTTGTACGACTGAGAGATTCCCTCTGCTTATTCGCCATTGAACGATAGAGTGCCTTGGGGCACATATTCTCGAGTTTGTTCTTCTCTGGTGATCGACACCTTGGTGCGTTTGAATATAGGTCCTTGTGGGATGTCGACCCCGCCGACAATCATGTGAATAACATGTTGAGGTTCTTCTTGCTCGTTCTTTTTGTTGGCATCTCTTTCCCTGAAGTGATTTTTGGCCGGATCACTGAGGAAATCTCGTAGGTGGCCCTCGTTGAATAATTGAGCTACCTTCTCTCTCAGCTGTCTGCACTCTTCAGTTCTATGACCATGCATGCATGATACTTGCACATTAAGTTTGGGTTCCTCTGAGAGGGGTTGGTCTGTATAGGCCTGGGCCACCTGGTGTCTTTGATCCTTCCGTTAGCCGATACAATTCCCGATGCATCGACACTAAAATTGTATTCCGATAATCGAGGCACTTCTGTGGGATCTGCATATTTGTGGAAGCCAGTTTTACTCATTAGTCCCCGAGAATTTATTCTCGGTCACCCCTTTGATCGTTCCGGGTGGACTTGCTTCCCAGACCGTTACTCCTTCGATCAGAAACATACGGTTGATACCGATCTTTATTCGGGCTTGATTCTCTATCAATATCTCTTTGGTTTTTACCTGTCGACCGGTTTGGATGTACTAAACCTGAAGGGGCTCCCAATTGGTCGTCCTCGACCCTAATATTCGACTGATATCGGTTGTGAACATCTTCCCAAGTCACAGTCGGGTACTCGATCATGTTTTGTTTCAACTGGCGTGATGCGATCGAATTCCGCTCGCTTAATCCTCGGGTGAAAGCTTGAACAACCCAATCATTAGTGACCGGTGGTAATTCCATGCGTTCTATTTGGAATCGAGACACGAACTCCCTTAGCATCTCGTTATCCCTCTACTTTACTTTGAAGAGATCCGGTTTTCTTGCCGCAACCTTTATGGCCCTCGCATGTGCTTTTATAAACGAATCTGCCAACATGGCGAATGAATCGATAGAGTTCGGTGGCAAGTTATGGTACCAAATCATAGCTCCCTTCGACAGGGTCTCCCCGAATTTCTTTAGCAGTACATACTCGATTTCGCCATCTTCCAAATCATTAACTTTGATGGCGCACATATAAGAAGTAACATTTTCATTGGGGTTTGAGGTCCCGTTGTATTTAGGTAGATCGCGCATACAGAACTTCTTTGGGAGGGGCTTCGGAGCTGCACTCGGAGGGAATGGTTTTTGCACAAACTTCTTGGAGTCCATCCCTCTTAAGATCGGTGGTGCCCCCGGTATCTGGTCAACTCGCGAGTTATAAGTTTCCACCTTCTTGTCGTTGGCCTCAATTTTATTTTCTCCCGATTATGTTCTCTTAGTAAGCTCCTCGAGCATCCTTATTATAGCATGATCGGTTATCGAAGTGTTATCGCCCGATCTTTCAGGCACTGGCTCAGTACAACGAGTAACCTCTTGTTCGGCCCTATTTGGCGCCCTCTGATTTTACATCTGAGTAATGGTGTTTTGTTGGGCTTGCAACATTTCAAATATTACTTGGAGACTGACTCTTTCATCCTCTCTGCCTTGTGTTCCTCGATCATCAGTTTGACCCTCTCCGCGCATACTTCCCTCGGGGTCTACGCCTAAATTCGCATTCAAGGCAACATGAGAACTGACATCAATCGGGTTGACGGGCGGCGCTCCTCCGAGGTCAGCCTGTGGAACCTCGATTCCTAGGGAGATAATATTCTCGTTTTCTCTGTGGAGCACTAGACTGTTGTCACCATCTGTAGATGTGTTTTGCGAGTTTGACATGATTCAACCTGAAAACAAAAATTCTTGACAAGAAACAAGCGTAAAATAGTGTATTATACCAGAATTAACACTGAATAATCACTATTATCCTTAGCCCCACGGTGGGCGCCAAACTATTTGCCTCGAAATACGAGTAATAATTAAACTTGTAATGTGGTTATAAGGATACGTGATCTGATTCAATGCCAATTGATAAACGACTGAATAAACAAGTGAATTAAACGATTGAAATGGATCAAACCAGTGCTGTTTGTAAGCTTTCGACCTCGATTTGGATTAGACTCGAGATCAGGCGTTAAGAGCAACAAGAACAATAAAGACTAATAAGCGAGTAAAAGAGCATAGTGTTTATTATTTCTCAGTAATTACATAGGTAATTCATATCATCGTTACAAATGAACATGGTTCCTCTTTATATAGTAGAGGAATCATAAATAAGGTATAACTATAATTTCGAAAACAAAATACATGATTGATATCAATAACCGTTAAGAGTTCTGTTAATCCCGAGATTCTCGTCGAGATTTGTGAGATTGCGGATATATCGCTATTCCGTTACTTGATGTCGATCTCGCTCGATCTCGGTCCTCCAGTTTCTGTATTCTTCGAGCTCAATCTTGCTTCGATATGGACTTAATCTCGAGGCAGACCCTCGAGCCCATAAAATCGGACGTGATCTATTTTAATCATATACAATAACATAATAAATTCTTCATTTTTAATCACTGCATAAATAAATTTTACGTCAATATCCATGTTTGATGCATATTACAATGTCTTTTCATTGATGTTAATGAACAAAATCCTTCATAGAGATTGAAGAACAAAATATGCTGACATTAAATTCACCGATTTATGTATCCCACGTCCCAAACCCAAAAAGAATTTTTTTTTTTGAAAAAAAGATGCACATTGAAGTCACCGATGGTCTTGTATGGGTTTTATGTTTCTTTTAGTGGTAATATGACAATTAAAATAGGAAAATTTTAGTTTTTTTTTCTATGGAGTGTGGGTATCAACAAAGAAAAGGAAAAGAATTCATAAATCAATAAAGGCGTGTTGAATTAAGAGATATCAAGAAATAGAAAGTTCATGTAATTTTAAAGACAATAAAAATTGATAGTCCTAAAGTTCATATAAATGCTGCCCTAATTTAGATAATGTAATTTATAAGGGTGTGTATGCTTCAATTTGGAGATAAAATCGAGCTAGATCTTAAAAGTAGTGTGTGGAACTTTTTAAATTAAACCAAATCTTTCATAATTTAAAAACAAATTGGACTAGATCTGTATTATTATAGTCTTGTTTAGGGTTTTGACAAAATTAGTAAATAGTAGAGAGTTTTAAGTTAATTTTGAACATATTTAGTTAAACTACAATTTATGCTTTGGTTTCAAAGAATCAGATGAAGTATTACCGGATAGGATTTTCTTTTCGTGCTCTGTGAGCTTAGACTATATATTTTTTTTGAAAAATGGCATTGTCTAGCCGTTCTTAAAATAATAACTAAATATTATATATATATATATATATATATATATATACACACACATGTTATGTATGTTATCTAAATTATTATACAAATTTTATATATTTTTTCGGCTATCAAATATAGATAGTTTCTGATGCGGGTTAAAGAAAAGCGGGAAAAATAGAAGACAGCCCTCGGCTTGATTGTTCAATTTGCTCCAACAGACATGCATGGCTCTATCGTCAAAGCGACTTATTAGTCACTTTTGTATGTATACTCATCGAACAACAACCCTTTCGCTCTATCAAATTTGTATGTACTATATCACTAAATATGAATATAAATTAGAATCAACTGTACCGGCTCCCACAAAGCTCCTCCCTAGAGATAATAATATAGTATCATTATAGAAACGCCAAAACAAATTAAACTCCCTGTGGTCGCACCTAAGATTTGAAAGAATCGCTTAAGAATTAACTGCATAAGTGAAGTTAGCTTGTGTGCACATAGCGTTAACTTATTTTTGCATACTTCCTTTAGGAAGCTTAAAAAATGTTATTCGTATGTCCGTTCTAGTGACAAAATTTTAATTTTGTTGTATTTATGTAGAAGCCATCATTTTTACTTTGTTTACTGGATTGGTACGTTTTCTTTTCTAAAAATTCTTCTCTCATATTTCAGGCCATTTATAATCGTTTAAAATGCCTTATATTATAAAATATAAAGAAAATTAAGATTGTTCATAATTAGTGAACAAATATAAGCTTAACTATCTGACAATATGGAGTACTGGCCAATCCGAGGGACATGCCCTGAAGCGAAGAAAAGGAACAAGTGGAATCAATGTGTTCCATTTCCTGACCTTGCACCGACCATTCAATGGACCATGGACTGAATGGCCACAACCTGAAAGAATTATGTTCAGGGGACCATCGCCCCCCTCCCCTTCCCCCACAAGGTACATCTCGCGCCTATGGGTTGTTATAACTATCCAAGAAGAAAGTCAAAATAATAATCTATAAATTCGCCTCCGTGACAACTTGTACACAATTCTAGGAGTCTTCGTAGCAAACGACGACCTTCAAGTTTCAACTACGGAGTGTTGTATGTGGTATGTTCTAGGAATGTGCGAGAATAGAAAGCAATATTAACACTTAAAACAAAAGTGTAAAACCCACAAGAATCTTATTTTAAATGAAAAGCTCCATTATTTATTTCTTTATTATAATATAAAATAAATAAGGAATAGGAAAAATCCAACTAAATTAAAGTGGCCACGTAAGCACAACTAAGAAAATCTTGATTATTCTTAGAAAGAACTAAATGATGTATTACATTAATTTATTCAAGAATATAAGTTTTATTCGTTGGGCGACACATATAAGAAACGTAGAATAGAAAGCATGTTTATTTTTTGATAGATAGATGGCAACTAAACAAATCTCTGTAATTGTTTATAAATGTTTGACCTATTGTTTTCATTTTTCCTATCGAAAATGCAATTATTTTTATCAGTTTGTGATTTTTCTTGTCCAATAATAGAATTGGGATTAACCATTCGCAATGCCAACGCCGCTATTTGTGGATTGAGCTGTGGTAAAATAGTAATTGGAGTGAAAGCTACGCTTCCTACCTATTTACGGTTAAATTTTTTTATAATAGCCTTATTTGTTCCGATATTTTTTGGCTGATATAATAGAATTTTATTATAGAAAATATATATTATAACATAATATTAAAAAATTAATTCCAAAGAACTTGATCGTTACAGGAAAGTGTTATTATAAAGGATGATCGTAATAGAAAGGTATGACGGTATCTTTTTAAACTAAAAGCGCCTCAAAAACACTTTTGCCCATGCGATCCGTTTTCAAAATAAGTGTTTAAGGTTAAAGTTGAAAAAGAATATTTAAAGCTGGTTATATATATCAGAACATAAATTTATTTGAGAAAAGTTGAATTTTTATAAATGAAAATTATTGTGTTATTAGATATACTAGTCATATCTGTTTTTTCAACTTAACTTATCTATTTCAAGTTGGGGTTGAGATAATATACAGAGTTGTAAAAAGAACAATGATAATTTGAATAAAATATCCAAACTCTGCTCTCGTTCGGGCATGAATTTTATTCCATTTTTTGCAACTTCAGTTTGAAATATTATTTGCAAACCAGAAAATTTAATCAATTGTTTCAACTTTAACGTGAAATAAAGAATTTTGGAATTTGAAAAACCTGTTTGAAAAGTACTCAAATGAAATACACACACAAAAAAAAAAAAAAAAAAAAAAAATTAAGTGAAATTCATACGCCTTCAAATACTCTTAAAATGCTCCATTTTTCAGCTTAACCAAATATTATTTTTTTTAAAAAATGGTAGCTCGGTGTATAAAGTAGTCTTGTATTTATGCAGGATCCGAGAAATGACTGTACTCAAGGGGTAGGTGTATACATGGACCGGGTTGGTTCGGTTTTTATCAAATTAAACCAAATCAAACCAACTATATCGGTTTGGATTGGTTCGTTTTATCAGGTTTTTTGGTTTTTTTGCTATGTGGATATTATTTCAATCTTATTTTATTAAAGTTATAGATAAAATTTTGATAAGTGAATATATCTTTAGTAAAGTTAAAATATTCTAATGGGAGAATTCTTTTAGTAACACATAATCACATGCTAATTATTTTCTTAGTCGTCTAATAATGATTTTTCGTTAATGTATGCTTTCAAGGTTAACCGAATTTAATAATTAAATATAAAAATCAACATGATACCTAAATAATGATATGTTCTTTTAATTTTAACTTATCAAAATACTATTTCAAATTAGAAAAAGAAATAAGAAATCTTGACACATGAATATTGAAGAACAAAGAGAAGATTGACGTAATTCAATAACACTTGATAAGAAATATAACCTATTATTTAAAGTAAATAAAAGTGAATGCACTACTTTATAGTTCTATTGAATATTACATTCCATGAGAGGATCAGAAATATCACTTCAATTTTTTAGAGAAAATTTAATATAAAATCTTAAAAGTATATATAAAATTATATATTATATGTTGGGTTGGTTCGATTTTTTTTACTCAATACCAAACTAAATCAAACCAAACTTAGTCGGGTTTTTTTAATCACTTTGATTAAACTTTTCGGTTTGATGCAGTTTTCCGGTTCGATTTGAACATCCCTATCAAGGGATATGATATTTCATACTATAATACAAGCATTAGTGACTATTTTTATAGCTCGAACCCCTAATCTTTAGGTATACGGAGAAATTGTACCGTTTTTCCAAGTTCTTCTTTTAAATATTATTAAATTATATTAATATATATTTCAATGCTGAAGACAACAACAATAATAATAATGACACAGTAAAATCTTATAAGTGGAGTTCGAAAAAAATAATGTGTATGCGGACCTTAGCACTAACCCGAAGGGTAAGGAGACTATTGTAGATGGACTCTCTACCAAAGAAAAACAAAAAAAAATGAAAATAAAAAAATAAAAACAGTAAACGTGTTGCGGAAGTCCAGAACACAAATTTCTAGAAAGCATCTTAAAAGGAGGAGAGTCTTTGGACGTTTTTTAAGCTTTGGGTTTCAACGTAACTCTATGTATTGGAAAAGAGCAAAAGTCAAAGAGATAATATATAATTATATAACATGCACACACAGACACACAATATGCATGTAGTAATAAGTTAGGTTAACTGTCTTTTTAATTGGAAAAAGAACACTCAACAGCATCACAAAAAGTAAGTTTTTCATTTTTAACCGGCGGTCTCGGATTTCAGTCGTCCTGAATATAAAGTCGTTTTTATTAAAGAACGTTAACGTTTACTTTTTTTGAAAATATCATCTTGTAGAAAATATAAGGTAAGATTGCGTACAATAGACCTTTGTAGTCCGATCCTTTCCTGGATCTCGTTGATATATAATGACAACTTAGTGTACTGAACTGCTCTTTTTTTAATCCCTCCCTTTCTTATTGTGGGACTTTTCGGTACAAATTCAAATTTAATCGAACCCTCAAATATCGAACATCGGGTGAAAAATAACAGGAGAAAAATTAAGGGAGACTTTTATGCACTTGTATTTATCTCTTGTACATATATCCTCGTGAACCAGTTTATGTTTTGTGTGATAGTGTTAGCTCTATACATACATAGACAGATTCAAGATTTAAATTTTTTGGGTTCAATTTTTAATATTTTTAATATTGAACCCATTATATTTATAAAGTTATGGGTTCATATCTACTATTTTTGCAATTTTAATAAACTTTTACATATAAATTTTACTCAAAATAAAAAGTTATGAGTTTAATTGAACTCGTCAATTCAACACTACATTCGCCCATATAAATGTCAATTATAGCAAATAGGTGTTTCATGATCGCTCTAAGCATATTGATATGGATTTTCGTTATGTTTTGTAGTAAACTTATTCAAGGAGATTTTGTTGTTCAATGTGTCTTGTTCAGAATTTGGAGGGTCAATCGATTTTGTGGCCTATTACATTTTTCTTTTTTAATTTTATGTTAAATCTTTCGAGACATCATTATATTTACACATAAGCGATCTGAAAATAAAGCACTACAAATTATTATAGAATTATTTTATTCTATTCAAATAGTACAAGGTTATGTCGAACAATTTCCTCTCATTTTTGTTTTAAAATGATAATATTCCTGTCATTCCAGTCGAGGGGTATATTAGGCTCTTATGCTTTTATATTTATCTCTCGTAAGTAATATATTATATTTATATATTTTTCTTTCGTAGATGTTGCACATATACACATATTTTACAATAGAGTTTAAGTTATATACCTACAGATTAAGTGAGCCATGCACAAAGATTCTCACTTTGGGTTAATCGGCCAACAACATAGGAAAACCCGATGGTTTAACTTCATATCAATGACCTACAACTTTTATTATTTTAAGAAAAATAAATGGAAAATTAAAAAGTACGAAACAAAGTATGAACGTCCAAGAAGTTATAAAGAAATCTTGAATAATCCTACCTACAAAATTGTCTGGATAACAGATAAGGAATGGTATTAATGTTGCTTTTGGAAGTTAGTTTAGACCTTAAAATGAATTATCTAATAACTAAAACTTAATTTAGAATAAAAAAATATTGTTTACAATGACTCTTTAGTAGTTATTTTAAAAAAATATTGTTTACAATGACTCTTTAGTAGTTATTTTTCTTATAACTTGGAGAAGTATTATTATATTTATAGAGTATCAATATTATATAGAGTTTACATGTTTAATAGTATACGCCAAACTATCAACATGTATATATGAATCTGTTGAATAAATTCATATCTTCAACATTGGAAGAAATAAATGGACACGTGTGAAGGTCTAAGGGGTTCTCGGTCGTGGTGTGAGAGTATTACACGTATGTTATATATAGATTATACATATGTTATATGTTCACCGTCAGTTTAAGCAGTTGAGTGAACGGTAATATAGCTATTGAAAAATTAATTTTATTGCGTGTTAAATATTTAAATTAATTCCCACAATATGGCTATCCATAAAAAGATATTAAATGATGATATCTTTACTCGATATTTCGTTCGTGGGATTTTTTTCCGTCAATCGTTTTGTAAGCTAGTTATCAATTCTTTTGGGAGGACAAAATCGAGAAAATTGTAACATTAGGTTTTACGTAAATATATAGTGACTAATGTTCTACATAACATAATATTCATTGCGACAATTTACCTACCGTAAGTAAAGATGAACAAATCGTGTAAAAGTTCTTTACACTATCAATATATTTAAGTTAAACTCGACGACATTTAAGCATTTTTTTGTTACGTACTTGTACAAAGTCTAATTAGTCACAATCACTTAATTAACAACAGCACCCAAAGTAGGTGTTATTGACATTTTGTTATCCCTAAATGGCTAGGTATTCATTATTAATCATTAATCAACATAAAGAGTTCAGGTCATGAGTTTTTTCTTTTGTTTCCCATTCGATGTTTGGTCTATATCTGGATTCGTGTCGCGTAGGGCCTCATTCGGTGGAAAGCACTTCCTATCAAAGATTTTTTCATGCCCAGGACTCGAACCCGAAACTTCTGATTAAAAGAAGTACAGTCTCATTCACTGTACCACATCATCCTTTGGTGGTAGGTCATGAGGTTAATTTATAGAGCTGAGGGAGAAAAAGACTAGAAACTGAAATACTGTCTTTTAGCATTTAATTCAATCCAATCATTTGATAAGAAATTAGGTTGGCAAGTGATCACAACTAATTACTTAGAAAGCTTCTCAATCAATTTCTCTTTTTGTCACTTTCATATTTCAATCCACATAATGAAAATGGGAATTTTGATTGGCTTTTTTTGTGACCTACTTAATAAAATTATATGGGGCAAATTCAAAATTTAGACGTCATGAATTTTAAGTCGAAAGTGTGAAGTATGATATTAAATATATTTATTTTTATTTATATTTATTTTTCACATATATATGCGCAAAACTCTTGTTAATTTGCCTCCTTTTCTTATATGGTAACAATTATTCCAGGGATCGAACCATCAATAATTATGATGGAGTGGTAAGTGTTTCGGGTTCAAGTATTAGGTAGAGTCGCGCGCGTTTGATAAGGAACGTCTTACCCCAGAAAGTGAGATTTTTTGCGAATACAGATTAATCGATCCTCGTAGCGATACCGACGCCGAATGAGAAACAGAAAAATATTATACAAGGGAGAGTCGGGATTTGTTGAACTACACATTTGACAGCTTAATATGGACGGTTCCTAGATATTACTTGGCTTTAATTAATTTGGTGCAACGTGGTGCATTCGAAATTGAGCTATAAAATTCTAAGCTTTTCACTCAAATAAAACTGATAATGATAGGAAACAAAAAATTATTCAAGATCCTAATAAGTGTCATTTTTTTTTTTTTGTGTGTGTGTATGTGTGTATTTTTCTTTGGCTTCTTACCGACACCTTTAGGGCTCGTTTGGTATGAGAGATAAAGGATAAATAATTTCGAAATTAAATTTTAAGATGTGTTTATCTCACATTTGGTTGAGATAAAATCATTGCATAATTAATTCTGAAATTAGTTATCCCAGAATTATAGTATTTTTTTTTTCCTATGAAAAAGTGAGACAATTAATTTCGAATTCATTAATTATTGGATAACTTGTTTCCGAACGAAAGTGACCCCTTAAAATTGTGGTGGGCTCTTCTACAAGTTGAATTATCTAGTAATTGACTAATTTGGTCATTTCGAGGTGTGCATTGGTCAATTATGTACTAATTTTTGTCACTGTCCACAACTTTTGGGATTCTATTTTTCCTTCTATTTTTTTAATCTTTTTATGTTGTGTAATTTGTTGCTTCAGCGTATGAAATTGGACTAATATAAATTTGTATCATAGAAAGCTTACTATAGAGGGATTTTATAGGTTCGAACTCGAAATATTTTATTCTTCCCCTTTTGGTCAAAGCAATAATCTCTAATAAATTTCAGCTACCTCTTCAAATTTCCTAAAAATTGTATCCCTAACCCTTTCTCAAATTTTTTTATAATTAATTTTCGCATAGATTTACTTAAGATTTATAAGTTACTATTTTTTTGTCGCACTAAAATCAATATTCAAGAGCTAATGTAATTTTGTATGTTGTATCACAAGTGTATATTTTGTTATCCCGAGTTATTAATTATTCAACGTGAGAAGTTAACGTAATATACAAAAAGGGTAGAGTGCTAACTCACTTGATGAGCTCCCGACCTTCCACAATTGAGGTAAAGGGTCAATACGGTCAAAGTCGGGCTCGACTACAACTTGGTAAACTTGGCTTAGAACATGATGATCATAGATTGGAGATTGATCTCGAGTTTCACCGAGCTAGAACCGGAGGTCGGCAGACCTGCCTTCGTGGAACTTTGAGTCCGATATCGACCTGAGCCTCAAGCGAACTCGAAAATAACAAACGAAAGACCGAAATATCCGCGATCGGGCAGATATCACGACGGGAATCTCGGCGCATATCGGCATCAAGAGATTTTTACCTTTTATAGAAATGTACCTAAAGTAGGACTCCTCTACTATATAAAAGGGGAGTCTAATAATTCATTTAACATATTGTAACACGCATCCCAAAGCAATATTCTGTTAATTCTAGTTATTATTATCTCATCACTATGTTCCGGCACCGATTACAACATTTTTGACTCGAGGGTGACCAACCTTCAAAGCCAATATTAGGGGTGTACAAATCGAACCGAAAAACCGCACCAAATCGAAAAGTCAAACCAAACCGATTAAAAAATCCGACTAGGTTTGGTATTGAATAAAAAATCCGAATCAAACCGACATATAACTATATTAATTTTTATATATAAAGATTTTATATAGAACTTTCTTTAAAATGTCTATAAATATTTGAGATTCTCTCATGAGATATAATAGAATATGAATTGCTCCATATTATTAACCTTATATAATTGGTTGTATGATCACTTTCTTATCAAGTATTACTGAAATGCGTCAATCTCTTTGTTCGTCCATATTCATATATTAATATCTATTAAATTCTTATATCTTTTTCGAATTTGAAGTGGTTATTATTATTTAGGTATCATTTTGATTTTTATGTTTAAGTACTAAATTCGGTTAACCTTGAAAGTGTACATAAACGAAAAATTATTGTCAGACGACTAAGGAATTAACTATAAAGTGTTACAAAGAAAACTATCCCCTAAAAATATTTTAATAGATAATATGTTTGTAATTGTTTAAATTTTTACTAAACATATCTTTAGTTATAAAAACTTTAACAAAGTAAGATTGAAATAACATTTAAGTAACAAAAAACCCGAAGAACCCGAAAAACCAGACAAAACCGAACTAATCCAAACTGATATAATTGGTTTGGTTTGGTTTTCATAAAAATCGAATCAATCCTATCCATGTACACCCCTAGCCAACATTGTTCAGTTTGTATGGTTCACATTTACTTTTTTTATCATTAATTTCAATACTAATTTAATTTTTCATTTTGTATCAAGTTAGACTACGTATCTTTAAAATTACGTATAAATTTAATTATTAACTGATTTTGAAGGTAACAGAGGGTTCAAACTCAATTAGTACTGAAACATCTCTTTTCCTTTTTTTTCGTTCTTGATATAATAAAAATATATAGGAAAAAAAAAAGAATGAAATAAAATGAAAAATGTCGAGAATTGAAATAGAAATTGTGCTTAAATTTGTGGAACACTATACACGGCAAAAGGCAATTGTAGAGTTTACACTTTAATGTAAGAGTTTCACAAGTAATTGACTAAACTTAGATAATTGAAGGTAACTTGTAGTATTTAGTGAAGTGGTTTATTTTGTTTCCTATTTTACCTTAGTGGGCGTTTGGACATAAGAATTGTAAAATTCCAAAAAAAAAAAAAAAAAAAGTGAAAATTTTTTCAACTAAAAATGTTATTTGAAAAAGTTGTGTTTGGACATGAATATTATTTTGGGTTGTTTTTGAAGTTTTGTGAAGTGATTTGAGTAAAAATTTTGAAAAACAGCTTTTTGAAAATTTTCAAAATTTCAAAAAAATTTCAAAATTCATGTTCAAGTGAAAATTGAAAATTTTATGACCAAACACTGATTTCGAAAAAAAAGTAATTTTTTTTTTATCCAAATGGGCTCTTAGATTAATTGGTCAAATCAATCATTCATCTTTAACACCCTATAAAGAGAAAGAACTACAAGCCTAAGTTAATCTTGATAATGATAGAAATTAAGTGCTCTATTTGGTGATAGCCTCAAAATTAGTTCAACAAGAAATATCAGCAATTAATAAAGTGGTTTACATAAATCAATTGATTACTAGTTTAAAGTGCATACTTAATTTGGTTTAGCATAATTATGGTTCAATGTAAGATAAGCTTGAGGGAGTAGGTAAGTTGTATTCTCAAATTATGCATCTACTAGTACTAGTTGTGGTGAATAGAGAGAGAAAGTGGTCAAATTTATTCATGTATTATTTAAAATTAAATAATTTTATTACCCGTTAGAGTTTGGTCTAATATTATCTGTGCCATTAGAAAAAGTCTCGTTTTTCTTCTTGACCTTTAACGGAACTTTAACCTACTGGTAATTTTTAAACTGTAGTCAAAATTTGGAGCTTTTTTTTCTCTCGAATAATTTTGGATGAGTCCACCCGTTTTACCTTGAAACTTCGTTAATAGTAAGAATAAATACAAAAAGAATTTGCTAACTGCTACATACTCTTGTGGTTCGGCTCTTTTTTGAACTGCGAATAGCGGGAACTTAGTACACCGAGCTGTTCTCTTTTACACTTTGGCTTATTCATACTTTAGCAATTAGCAAATTTCTTTGTATTTATTCTTACTATTATCGAAGTTCAAGGTATAATGGGTGGACTCATCCTAAATTCTTCGAGAAAAAAGAGGAGAATAAACTAAAGTGTAACGAAGGATAAAATTGAACAATTTCTGATAGTATATCGGCAAATTGACAACTAATAAATTTCTGGAAGGACTCAATTAAATCAAAACACAACATTTAAAACAACTAGGCATTGACAATTATTGCTTAAACTAGTTCAAATAAGTGATCAATTAGGTGACTCTATATAGTGTTGCTTAAGCTATATAGAACTTCTATTATTTTTGGGGAAACAAAAGAATTAAGAACCACATGCCCTTAAATAAAGACTACCAACAGGAAACTAATTAATGTTTTATTACATGATTTATTGCCCATATATTCGGTGCTTTTAATATTATAATAAAGACTTTAATTTTTTAAATCACAAGTGTAAAATTTAGAAGAATTAACCTAAATGGCCGTCCATCCAATTGCTTAAATTAAAAGTAGCCAGTGAATGTATAGTGTATGCATAATTTGTATGTTATATTTACATAATTATGTATATTTAATGTATAATTTATGTATATGGCTAGAAAAAGTAAACAATAAATATGGTTGGCTGTTTGTGTGAAGATCCTATTTTAATTTATTTTTCATATTATTATATTAGACTTGATATAAAGAATTGCATGTTGTTGTATGTCAACTTAACATAATAATAATTCTTTTAATATACACTGTCAGTATATAGAACTTAATCTCATAAATATTTTTTGATACAAAGTATAAATCTACATCAGTTTTTCCTAGTGCCACCACTTATTTTTCTTAATAAACAAAACTTAAGGAAAAAGATTACGAGATCCTTTTATTATCTTTATTACATGTTTACTGATTTGATGACATGTACCTGAAATAATTAATCACATGAATAATTAAGTTATCACTTTTTCCTTAAGTAAGATGATGATGGTACAACTATCAACTAATTTCTAAGAAGCATTTAATCTCGTAGAAATGACACCAAGTAGTTACACTAAAGGGTTGCTAATTAAGAAGTAGTCAGTACATTCTAAATTTTAATTTTGTAACTTAATTTGACACAAATATCCTAAATTATCTTGGAATTAAAATTCTAGTTAAAAATTTCAAAATAAAATAAGTACTGTTTAATATCTAAATAGTATCCCTGAAAATGGCTGTTTGTGCACGTATTCCTTTAATATCTTAATTTTCTCATTGTAATACTTCGTGGACTAGAAAATCCATACTTGCTAGTGACTGGACAGGGCCCAACTTGATAATAGGGTAGAAATAGCACGGCCTAGCCAATTTTCGAACTGATAATTCAAAAATAGTCAGCATTTACAAAATTATTGAAAAATAGTCACTATTTTGCTGCAACACGGAAAGTTCCAGCATAATATACTGGAGAACGGTGCACCTGTGTATAAACTTTCAGCATATTATGCTGGAACTCCAACACGAGGAAAGTTCCAGCATAATATACTGGAGATTGGAGCACCTGTGTATGAACTTCCAGCATATTATGCTAGACCGGTATATTATATTGGAACTCCAATATATCATGTTGGAAGTCCAGTATATTATACTGGAACTCCAGTATAATATACTTATGTTATATTATACTTATGTATAATATACTGGAGTTCCAGTATATTTATGTTGGATGTGATTGCCCAAGGGGTCATTTTATGAATTAAGACTCTGTTCTAGGCTTATTAGCCATAAAAAAAAGATTTAATTTTAACTATCTCGATTTCTGTGCACATTCCAGGCGTGAAACCGAAAAGCTTTTATGTGAAAATATAAGAAATACTAATTTTTAGAATTTAAAGTTTGATTTTAGTTGACTTGAGTCAACCCTTTGAGTAAATGACTCGTATCTGTGTTCCGACAATCCCGATAGGTCCGCAATAAAATATGGGACTTGAGCGTATGCCCGAAATTGAATTCCGAGGTCCCAAGCTTTAGAAACCAATTTTTGAAAGAAACTATTTTGCTGAATTGTTAATGAAATAAAGAAAAGAATTAACATTAGAAACCATTTGTATCGGGCCCGTATTTCGATTCCGGAGCCCGGTATAGAACTGTTATAGTATTTGAACGCTATTTTTGAAATTTGGCGAGAAACGTAGTTTATTTGACGTGATTCGGATGTCCGGTTGAGAAATAGTGAACTTTAAGTGTTCTTGAGAAAAATGATGAGTTTTGAGGTTTAATTCATAGTTCTACATGTTATTTTCATGATTTGATCGCACGATCAAGCCTGTATGATATTTTTAGATTTGCGTGCATGTTTGGTTTAGAGCCCAGAGGGCTTGGGTGAGTTTCGGATAGGCCAAAGAATGTTTTACACTTAGAAAAGTTGCTGGTTTTTGCTGATACTGGTGCTAAGCTATTTTGTTCATTGCGTTCGCGTGGAGTCACTCACGAATGCGTAGAGTAAATTAACTGGGGTCACCTTTTTGTGTTTGCGAACGCGTAACCCCTCACGCGAACGCGAAGCACTGGCGGGGTAAAGCTTCACGAACGCGTCTTGGGCCACGCGAACGCGATGAATTAACTGGGCCTTGGGGAGGAAGTCTGTTCACACTATGCGATCGCCAACACCGGCCCAGTTCCTAAAGCTATGCGAACGCGGGCAAGCTCATGCGATCGCGTAGAAGGCCTGCCCAGTTATATAAAATAATTTTGAAACTCGGGCATAACCTATTTTCACATATATTTCGAACTACCAAGCCCTAAGGACGATATTCTTCACCAAATTTCATCCCCAAAGTGTTGGTAAATAATGCTAAACTTATCTCTTTCAATTACCCAATGTTTTTCATAACTTTTAAATAAAAAATCAAGAATTTCTATGGTAAAAATTGAGGGTTTGGGTAGAATTAGGGAATTTTGACCTCGAATTGAGGTCGGATTTCGAAGCTAATTGCATATTCGGGCTCGGGGGTGAATGATAAACGGAATTTGGCCCGAACCCCGAGTTTGGACCAAGCGGGCTCGGGGTCGGATTTTAACTTTTTTTTAGAACACTTAGCAAAACCCATAATTTTTCAGTAAAATTGGTTCCTTTAGCATTAATTAATGATATTAAACTAATTATGATTAGATTCGAGTGTGTTGGAGGTGAATTGGAAAGGAAAAGCGATAATTGAGCAGTGAGTGGCATGCGGAATTGAGGTAAGTGTTGTGTCTAATCCTAGCTTGAGGGAGTAGGTATTGTATGACTACTTGTTACATGTTTGTTTGTTAAATCCAATGTATAGGTGAGGTGACGAGTACCTATACGTTGTGGTCAAGTCATACTATACGAGTAAATGCTATTTCTTGTTATTCTGGTTATCTTAAAGCCCATCATCTGTGATAATTGTTGTTAATGAAATGTTGAGAACATTAAGTTGAGATTGAAATGATAAATGATGATAGTAACCATGATTAAATATTGATTTCTTGTGAAATTTCTTTGAGAACATTGAGTTGATATTAAAATATTAAATGGTGATAGAAATTACGATGAAATATTGTTTCTTGTGAAATCCCTTTTTATGTTGTTGATGATTTGATGAGATTGTGAGGAAGAGTGTAAAGCACGAAGGGTGATACCGTGCATGACTTAATTATATTGTGAGGAAGAGTGAAAAGCACGAAGGGTGATACCGTGCATGATTTATTTATAAGGTGAGGAAAAGTGTAAAGCACTAATGGTGATGCCGTGCAATTCTTAATTATAATCTGGTGAAGATGAGAGTAAAAGCATGAGGGGTGATTCCGTGTATTCTATTTATTATTTGGTGAAGCTGAGAGTAAAAGCACGAAGGGTGATGCCGTGCCAGTTTACTTTCTATCTTTGATTGCTAAAATTATTGTTGATCACTATCTGTGTTTGTCTTATTATTTTCCTCATTTCTTATGTTGGACATTCTCTATCGCATGCTCCCTTCCAATTAATTGTTGTTTATATACATTAATTGCTTTTATTTCCTGTTAGCATGATTTTGATGTCCATGTTTTATGTGGTGTCTTGTCCTAGCCTCGTCACTACTTCGTCGAGGTTAGACTCGGCACTTACTCAGTACATGGGGTCGGTTGCACTGATACTGCACTCTGCACTCTTTTGTGCAGACCCAGGTACTGACCAGAGTTAGGAGATATCAGTAGCTCTGTATTTTTTGTTCGGAGACACGAGGTAGATCTACTGGCGTCCGCAGACTCCTGGAGTCTTCTCCTATTCACTTAAACATTGTTTTATTCCACTCGAAACAGATACATTATTTGTTTCACCCCATTTATTTGCAGTATTCTTTAGTAGTTCGTGAATTGTGACACCAGACCTTGAGGTAGTTTCACAGTTATATATTTAGTTCGTGGTTTGGTTTATTTATTTGTTTATTATTTTATTTTTGGAATGTTAATCATCGTAAATCATTAGATTTAATCTATTCTAAATTTGTTTTTATTGCGTTTAAATAAGTAACCAAAGGAACAATAGCTAATCGAATTCTAACATCGGCTTGCCTAGCAAGTATTGTGTTAGGCACCATCACGACCCGTGGTTTGGGAATTTGGGTCGTGACATTGGAACTCCAACATAATATACTGGAGTTCGAGTTTATTATACTGGAATTCCAGTATATTATGCTGGAATATTTTTCGAATTTTGAACAGTATTTTTATTCAAATTTATCTTTACATAAAAAGTGGCTAAATTTCGATTACTTGTGAAACTATGATTATTTTTAAATGACCACTTGTAAATCTGACTATTTTTAAATTGGAATTTTTACATTCCTATACACTATATGAAAATATATTACCCTCCCTACTCAAGTTTTACTATAATTACATCTTATATACCCAATTACCATTTATGTACATTTTAAGGGAATTAATGATAATAATTAGTGTCCCAAAATCACTCTAATGTATCTTCCACTCCTCCCACGTCTCTCTCTCCATATCTCACCCCCTTCCTCACGTATCTTGCACAAGAGAGCATCAATTTCACCATTAATAATCATTAAAAAAACTTTGAAGCTTTGAATCAATTTAAACAAAACTGATGGTTCATTAACTGATGGTTCGAAGATCATTCACAACAGTATTTATTAGTTGTTCAAAGTTGTTGCACAATCTAGTTGGTCACCTATACATTCGAAGTCAGAGAAAAAGTTTAGCTTTTTGTTTCGTTTGTTTCCATTTAATTTGAATTTGGATTTCTAAAAACATTATTTGTTTGAATTGGATGTTCTTGCAAGGGATTCTAAGCAAAGGAAAAGAGAGCAACAATTCCACCATTGACAGCCATTAAAAAGCTTTGAAGCTTTGAATTCGAATTTGGTTTTTCAAAAACCATTATTTGTTTGGATTGAGTGTTGTTGCAAACAATTGAGAATATGGTTTGGAGTTTATATCTCAATTTTGAGGGTGTTTTGGTGAATATTAGACTTGATTTTGGCTGAATTTCATATTGAAACTCGAAGAAGAAGAAGAAGAAGACATGATATACATTATATTTACGAAATTATAGTAAAATTGTAGAAAAATTGTATTCTGTTGTTTATACATATATGTATTTTTTATTTAACTATTGTATGAAAGTTGAACAATATTGTATAAAAATTATATTTAAGTTGTATGATATTGTAGTTGTATATAACTGAGTAGAAATAATGTAAGAAAATTATAGATAACTTGTAGATAAATTGTATAATATATAATTAGTTGTATGAAATTTGTTTTTACCATCTATAAATCAGATAAAAATATACAAAAGACATATTGTATAAAATTTGTATTTAAGTTGTACTATATTATAGTTGTATATAACTGAGTAGAAATAATACATGAAAATTGTAGATAAGTTGTATAATATATAATTAGTTGTATGAAATTGTTTTATCATGTATAAATTAGATACAAAATATACAAAAGACATATTGTATAAAATTTGTATTTAAATTATACTATATTGTAGTTGTATATAACTGAGTAGAAATAATATATGAAAATTGTAGATAAGTTGTAGATAAATTGTAGATAAATTATAGATAAGTTGTATAGTATATAATTATTTGTATGAAATTTATTTTTATTATATAAATCATATACAAAATATACAAAAAAATATATTGTACAAAATTGTATAAAAATTGTATTTGTGTAATAAGGAATAATGTCATGAACAGAGAAGTGGTTGAATCTGAAGCCATTTTCATCTATTTTCTTATAAAATTGAAACTTCTTTTGTAAACTTTAAAAGGGTGTATTGGTACTGATTTTTGATTTGTTTATTTACAGAGAAAATATGAAGATGTGAACATACTAATTTTAAGTGTGAAATTGAGGCGCAGGATATTTGGTGATTGGAATTATAATATAATTTGATATTATATCCCTATTAGTGTTACTGATATTGCCATTGAGAAGAAAATTAAGCAGTCAGTCACAATATGAAAGCTCCAACTACTTATTTATCATCAGGAATAGTCTATTATTTCCTTTTCTTAGCTGCTCCTCGTGGAAAAAGTTGCTCCATCCATTCCAATCTACATTTACATGAATATTGTTTTTAGTTTGTACCGTGACAAAATGTTAGATATTATTCATTTTTTATGCAAATACACAATTTTCAATTATCCAAATTCAATGAACTGCTCAACTTTTATACTTTGACGTAATATTTTTCCTATCACCAGAATCAACATGAGTAAGAGATAATAATTACACTGGGAACGCTTAATATTGGTTGATTATTGATTTTCGTATAGGAAGATTTCGGTATTTTAAGGCGGAAGAAAAATAAAGAAAGAGAAGAGGAGAGAAAAAAGGAAATGGTGTAACTACATCCCTTGATTGAAGGCACAAATAATGGATTTGGAGCCTTTGAAGGTGGATTGTATATATTATTTATATATTTTATAAATAAAACTTGTCTATACCGGGTAATTAATTAAACATGGACATTAAGGATAATAAAATTTCAAATAGTGTATAAGAATGAAAATATCCCTTTTAAATTTCGTGTGAAGCCCAGCCCAAGTTTGCTGGTGTGTTGGAATTTGATGCTCGACATAAATGGGCTTTACAAATTGTATCAGATTTGTATTGGGCCTTGCATTTACAAATTTTAGTCAATTAGCCACTTTTCTTGCACACTATGGCCTAACATACACTTATTTTCGCTTACAGACAGATTTATTGTCACTAGTGATTATTTCATTACTCACATGGTCATTAAATTATATAGACTTATGGATTAAAATCACTTTTCTTTCATTTGTAACATGAAAGTCATTTAACTTGTCCTATTGCACTCTAATGATCACTCAATCAAATTTATTGATTTTTTCGGTTGAAAATACTGACTTAGCAGTTCACATAGACTTTTGGACCATATAAAATAATTAACACCCGAACAAAGCATATAAACCAACTCCTACATCCAATTCGACCCAATCCGACCCATTTATAAAGATAAAAATCCACCCAAAAGTCTTACAACGCTCTTTCTTATAAACGGGTTGGATCGGGACGGATTGGTGTATGGGTTGATTTCTAAGATATGTTTTGGTGTTAATTATTTTATGTGGTCCAACAATATATGTGGATTGCCAAGTAAGCAGTTTCTACCGAAAAAATTAATAAATCTGGTTGAGTTATCATCAGAGTACAATAGAGATAGTTGAGTGACTATCTTGTTACAAATGAAAGAAAAGTGACTTTACTTCGTAATTTCATATAATTTAGTAACTATTTAAGTAAAGGACAACTCCCAATTAACAATGAATCAACTTTTCGTAATATAGGTCTTGTTCATTTCCTCAAGGGAATAACTTAGTAACAAATAAAAAAATAAAAGATACAATTCAAATTGTATTGATATAAGCTATGTTGTTTGGACACTTTGAAAATATTATCGAGTGCGTGTCAAATTTTTTAAAGGATCCGACATAAATACGACCTCATGTTGGAGAGTCCTCGCAAGATAAAATATAAGTTTTCTTCTCCACATATTCTTAACAACTAATGTCAAGTGCCCTATTAATTATGTCAAGGCTACAATTATGTCATCTTTTATTGCTTATTCTTTTAATTCCGAAGAAGATTTGTCCCTTCGCTCGAAAATGGAGTTATGGATCAGGTGCCCTCTTAAATTTTCCAAATTACCATTTAGACTTTCAATATTTGCTTCAGATAAAACTTTAGGATTCGAAGGAAAAAATTCGTAATGTCTCATTTATTTATCCCTTTTTAAGTGTTCTCTCTTCTCTTTCTCTCGTCTTCGGTGGCAAAGCTATCTTATGCTAAGGGGTACACGGAGGCAGAGTCAGAATTTGAAATTTATGTGTTTGAAATTTTAATTTTTTTAAATTATTGGGTTCTAAATTAATAATTTGTATATGTTCAAAGAATTTTTTAAGACAAATGTGGACTAAAGTTGCTGAGTTCGGCCAAACTCGTGGGTTCTACTCTCCCTCCTCCCTTGGGGACACCCCTTTTTCGGAAATTTATATTGTATAGCTAAGCCAAAATTTTATATTTATTTATACAGTCAGAATTCTCTATAACAATCGCGTTTGTTCTGATAATTTTTTGGATGCTATAGCGAAGTGCTGTTACAGAGGACATATAATATAACATAACATAAAAGATATGTTCCGAGAAAACTTAATTTTTATAGTGAATGGCTATTATATAGGGATGTTATTATAGAAAGGTCTGATTGTATATACTATATGTTGAATTTCTTTATTTTATTCGTGTAATTACATTTTTATATTTGGATACTTCTTAATAAAAATTTTTGGCTCCGACACTGCTCATCTTTAGTTTATTTTTTTGAAATACTCCTTTTCTTTCTAGTCTATTCAAGGGGTACTAACTATGATAATAGTATATTCATAAACAAGCGCCCCAAAATAAAAACGTAGTAATGAAAAAGAAAATGTAGTACATGCTGATTTTGTAGATTTTTTTTGGCGGTGTTGATACCCAATTTTTCCTAAAAATATTTCAAAATGCATATATGTCTTCAAAATCATGCATTAGCACCAATTGACATTTTTCCATAATTTTTTCCATATTTTATTAATTTGCCCAATATTTTATTCCAATAAAGAATTACAAAATTGCATCACAAATGATTTCAAAATATTTTTATTGATTTAATATTACCATTATGGTCCTATTAAGTCCAAATTAATCTATAAATAGCCAATTTGGCTACAATTGCAGTAACTTTGTAATTATAACCCATGCATACAATTTTGTATTATTTTTTACCAGAAATTAGTCTTTTGTATTTCAAATACTAAATAACCTTCTTTAAAATATTTCTATACATGAAATCCATTTTTTATAAATTAGTAATTATTTTACAAATTTTAATTAATTTATCTTGGGTATTTAACAAATAGCCTATTATTATTTCAATTGCAGCCTATATAACCAGCCCAAAACACCTTATTAGCTAGCCCAATANCCCCAAACCCTCTCATTTCACTCACTCTCTCTGCCGTTACACTTCACTCTCCCCTCTAAATCCTCTCTGCCATAACCCTAATCCCACCTCGCCATCACTCTCCATCATCAACCATGGTGGTTCCTCATCACCCTCAGGTAATGGTGTAATCTGGGCCGGGCCTGGGTCAAACGGGCCACGGTCCAGGCGGGCCCGGACAAAATGGTCCTAATGGGTAGAACCGGCCCGCTGTGGGCCTAAGCCCACATGGGCCCGGGCTAAGTGGGCCGGGCACACGGTCCCAAACGGGCCTAAACGATCCGGGTTATTTTTTTNAGTAACTGGCCCGAGACGGACCTTGACCCAGACCCAAATGGTCTCGGGCTAAGTGGGTCGGTCCCGAGCCTAAGTGGGCCTAAGTGGGCCCGAGCTATATTTTTAATTTTTTTTATCTAAGGCAATTTCTTGTAAATATTGTGACATAAATCTTGTAATTCAAATTTTAAACACAAAAATAGTAAAGAGATATTCAAACTTGCACTAAAAATTCCAAACGGCTAGTTTTTCAAATTATAGCCGTCGGTTATTTTATGTAATTATATTATATTATCTAAGAAAATTTATTGTAAATTATATTATATAATTATGACTTATGTCTTGTAATTCAAGTTTAAACACAAAAAAAAAATGTAAACAAATATTCAAGGAAATGTCTTATAATTTTTATTAATACGACATTTAAAAAAATGACAATATCTTTCTTAGTCTTCCTCCTCCTAATGGAATGACCACAACAAGGTACTAATACCACCATTAAAAGAAAAAAAAACTAATCAAGATGTGCCAAAATACAAGTTACATCTTAATCTACATATTATCTCTAACAAATTTCATAAATCCTTCAATGTTTGAAGGAATTTACGTTGGTGGTGGCGGAAAAGAAGCTTGTTTATCACCGCTTCCGGGCGAAGCAGCATCCTCCGCAAGTTCCGCTAACATTTCTTCATAAGCTTCGTCTATCTCCGGTTGTGATTCAAGTAGTCCAAAATTTCTTCTTTCTGAACGGATCCAATCTCTAAAGAGTACTGATTTTTCCAAGCTCTCCCTCATAGACGCTTTATGATCACCGATTTGAAGTCTTGCTTGACTGAAAGCGCTCTCCGATGCCACTTTTGAAGCTTGAATACTTAAGATATCTCGAGCCATCCTTGAAAGGACCGGATATTGTTTTCTTTGTCCTTCCACCATTCCAAAACATTGAAGGTGCCGTCGGGATTCTCTGTTTCAAGTCCCTGCGACAAATAAACTTGAAGCTCATTTAGTTGTGACCTATCACTAATATTATCACCTTGAGAACCCCTGAACCTCGTCAAAGAACTAAGTGATGTTAGTCTCGCAGATCTTTTAGATGACTGCGATCTAGACGAGGTAGGAGTTGGAACATTTGGTCTAGCATGATCTAATGCAACTTGATAAGCATTATAAATTATTTGAGCATTTATTTTAATTGAGGCTTTTCATCTATAAGTGTATCATACTCCTCAGTTGAAAGTGGTAAAGCAATATAAATTTGAGTATACCAATAGTGAGGACCTCCTAATTTCATGGTAGGATTTAACATAGCTG
>ML306516.1:0-29812 GCA_005239505.1 Nicotiana paniculata | reverse complement strand
ACATGAACAACAAATAAATTAATTACTAATAAAACACAAAGCGACATGAAACACATATATATATAAATAATTATTAAGTCCAGATAAATTTTAACATACTAGTTTCGCCAAAAAATAACACAAAACGAACCGGATAAATTTAACACAGTAATTTCGCAAAAAAATAACAAAAAACGAAATAGAACACATACAAATCAAAAAATATGCATTATTATTAAAGTTTCAACATATAATAAAACGAAATACCTCGAATAAATTGAAATTTTGACTCCGAAAATGTGTATCAACAACAATACGATGCTCTACTCGAAAGTGGGACCAAAACTCTTCAATTTTTATGTGACGGGGGGGCCCAAATTTTTTTTTATTTTTAAAATTGGGCAGAAATCGGGTGGCGGGGGGACCAAATGAAGAAGAGGAATATTAAAAAATGGGGGAAGAAGAGGATGGGTCGTTCTTGAAGACGACGACACAGTTACCAAGAAAAGGGGTATAACGCCGCATACTATGGCGTTATACCTGGTCTGACAGATTCAGAAGGTATAACGCTATAGTATATGGCGCTATACACTAACGGCACAATTACCGTTAGTGTATAGCGCCATATACTATTATACATAGATCCGTTCTATGTTTTTTTTGGACCTATTTTAGTTCTACTTGTGCAAAAAGGACCTACTTGGGTTCTGCACCCAGTGCTGGCTAATATACTGATCCTTCCTTTTTCTTTCTCCCTTTTTTTTTTACTGACGTGAACCTATTTAATTGTACTCGAAATTTAAAAAAAAAAATTGAAATTTATAAATTCAAATATAGCATGATATTTGTATAGCTATAAAATCATGACATTCAAAGTACAATGAAAAGTTTAAAATCAATTTTTAAATTTTAAAAATATGACTCATTAAAAACAAAATGCTTCTTTCTATATTTAGTAACTCCTTAACCCCAACTTTTCACATGGCATATTTTAGACGAGAAGATCTAAGAATTTTCCTTACTTTCTCAAACGCTGCTTAGTCAAATTTACACATGTGAAACATAGGAATGATTCATATGTGAATCAATTTTTTTTTTGGTCCGTTCAAAAAAGAATGATCTCTTTTTAAATTTATAAATAATTTAGCTTAAATTTTTAATTCTGACCTTGATGATAAACTTTTATAACCATACAAATTCTAATTTTTTTTGTTTTTTCTAAAATATTTACCCAATCAAACAGGTTCACATCAATTATAAGAGTAATACACCAAACTAAAAAAAGAAATAGGGTTACTAAAAATGAAAAGGAAGAGATTAGGTGTACAAGGAGCAACTCACATCGATGAATTCCTGGAGGAAAGCATCAGGGGCCCACTTGAAAGGATTATACTTGTGAATTGACATGTTCACCAGCACATGCAAATCCTCCGGCTTTGCTGGTATTAGCAATTCCACCGGATCTCTTCCTATCCTTTTCAACTGCTCCTCCTTCTGTTCTTTCGTGCAGCCCACTCCGCTACTCAGTATCACCACTTTCTCCACCATTTCAGGATACATTTCCGCCATCTTATACCCCACAAATCCGCCGTAGCTAATGGAAAACATCGAACACTTTTTCACTCCCAGTCCCTTTAAACCTTCCACTACGCATTTCGCTTGAAATTCCTCAGTTCGTTCGGGTCGGGTCGTATACGATTTCCCGAAGAAGAGAAGGTCCGGAATATAGAGGTTGAACGATCGGGCCAGGGATTGGACTTGGTACATGAACTGCCACTTAGCGTCGCCGCCGTAACCGTGGATTAGGACGAGATTAGGTTTGTTGAAATGGCGATGATTAGGGGCCCAGAAGTGGATAGTGGTTTGATCGTCTAAATCGAGGGTGCATGGCGAGAGATTGGAGAAGCGGAATAATAAGGAAATGTAAGCGTCAATGAAAGGGACGAAGATAGGGAAGCGTTTGATGGAGGGTAAAGGGGAGAGAATCCAACGGAGAATGGTGGAGAAGACGGAGAGATACAAGGATAAGAGATTGTAGAAGCAGAGGCGCAGAGTCTCCATCACTGCTTCCCTCTACAGAATTATTGGAAGAGAAATACATGATCTGCCAAAGCAGCCCATAACATTCATTATATACTAATAAACTTCATTTCTATCTCCATGTATACATTTTTTTATTCATCATCTTAAATTGATCTCTGCACAAAAAAGAAATATTAATTAATTATGAGTAACTTTTCATAAGAAATCAAATATGATAGACCTGAAAATAAAGTAATAATATGCTATAATCAATTAAATTACATTGATAATGTATACGTAAAATAAGTTACTGCTACATTAAATCGATGCGCATAAATTATGTTGCTTGTATGAATTGACGTCGTAAAATTTGTCTCAAATATTATCAAATTAAGTTGATCTACAACGAACAACTTTTCATAAATTTATTAGTTGGGAATATGTATATATATATATATATATATATATATAAAAAAAATCTTTTTTACTTATATTTTTATTTTATTTTGAAAATAATGATGATGAGTTGAGCTAAATAAAAGTAATGAGGTTCGTATCACCTACCTCTAACTTATAAAGTACATTATATTAAAGTTCCAAAGTTGTTACTATATGTATATTCTATGTGGCCGTTTGGGCATACGAATTGTAAAATTATGGGGAAAAAAAATAAGTGAAAATGGTATTTAAAAATTAGAATTGTATTTGAACATAAATACAATTTTGGGTTGTTTTTGAAATTTGTTGAATGATTTGAAGTTGTTTACCTCGAAATACGAGTAACAATTAAACTTGTAAAGTGGTTATAAGGATACGTGATCTGATTCAATGCCAATTAATAAATGATTGGATAAATAAGTGAATTAAATGATTGTAATAGATCAAACCAATGTCGCTTGCAAGTTGTCGACCTCGGCTTGAAATAGTTTCGAGATCAAACGTTAAGAACCACAAGAACAATATGAATAATATGGACAATAAAAACAATAGAGAATTAAGAGGGAGTAAAAGAGTAGAGTGTTTATATTTTTCAGTAATTGCGTCTATGATTTATATCTCTTACAAATGAACATGGTTCCTCTTTATATAGTAGAGGAATCCTAAATAAGGTAAAACTCCAATTTCGAAAGCAGAATACATGATTGATATTAATAACCGTTAATGGTTCTGCCAATTTCGAGATTATCGCTGAAATTGGTGGTCGATTGTGAATATCTCGTTATTCTGTTACTTCGATATCGATTTAGCCTGATCTCGATCCCTCAATCTTCGTGTTCTTCGAGTTTGAACTTACTTCGGTATAGGCTCACTCTCAAGGCAGACCCTCGAGTCCGTAAAATTGGATGTGGTCGATTTTAACCGCATACAAAAGTAAAGGTTTTAAAAAAAGTTAAAACTTTTTTTGGAAAAAAGTGATTTTTTTTATGTCAAACGGGCCTATAAGTATAATAACTTAAAGGCGATATACAACCAAACATATTTATAACAGTCTCGTTTGTTACGAATATTTTTGAATGTTATAGTAAAGTATTATTATAGAGAATATATATTATAATATAATATAAATATTAATTTTAAAAAAACTTAATTTTTATAATGAAGTATTGTTATATAGTGATTCAAACATGGCTGAACGTACATGTGACGTGGCAGTAGCTTCATTCATCTCGATCTGTGTGTTGTCAAACACTGTTAAGAGTGAACAAGATTCCTTTGGACACACTAAAGAAATGAGTAAAAAAAAAATACTCCGTGGGAGTTTGTTCTATCCCAATGTTTGTCTTTTTCTTTTAAGGGTGGTTTGGTAAGGTGCATGCAAATAATATTAAATATGGTGTATTAGTAATGCTGATATTAGTTATGTTTGTATTAATTATACTAATATATTTTTTATTCATTGTTGATTAAAGCATTGTATAATTTCTAAAAAAATACTTGTTTACAAAAATACCCTTAAAACTAGTCCTTCACTCTAACTTTTTAAAAAGAAACATATGTTGAGAAATGTTTTTATTTGAAAAAGTTTAAAAGAAATATTTAATTTGTCTACTTATATTATAATATAGAACTAAATATTTATTTATAAAAAAATAAATATGCTAAGTATTTATTTATTTACTAGAGGTATAATTTTATTTCTCACTATTTGGATTATTTTAAACTTGCATTAATATAATAACTAGCATATTTTGGTCAAGCATAAATTTTGAAGGATAATTTTGTCTTTAACTAAGCTAGTGCATGCATTAAAACCTATTGCATTGCTAATACATGATTTTCTATGCATTAGTTATGCATATGATAATACCAAATAGGATGTATAACTAATGCTTGCATATCTAATGCATAGGTTCAAAATATCTACCAAACAAGGTATTATAAATACACAAAGCTAATGCATCGCATTATTTTATCTAATGCATCCTACCAAACGACTTAGAGACGATCCTATGTGTAGAATTTATTGGCCTTTTGCTATTTAGACGTCGTTTGGTAGGGTGCATAAAAATAGTGTGGAGTAAAGTGTATTGGTAATGCATAAATTAATAATGCAAGCATTAATTATGCACATATTATTTCTTATCTTCTGTTTGGTGTGGTGTATTAAAATTATAATGCATTGCATAATTTTAAAAAAAAATTATTTACAAAAATGTCCTCCACATTCTCTAGCTTTAAAGGACTTTAAGAATAATTTTGTCTTTAACCATACTAATGCATGTATTAATAGCCTTGGTATTACTAATGCCTGGTCTTCTATGCATTACTTATACATAGGATAATACCAAGTATGATGTATAACTAATACAAGTATTAGTTATACATAGATTGAAAAAATATATTAAATAAGGTATTAGTAATGCATAAAGCTAATGCCTGCATTAATTTATCTAATACCTCCTACAAATGACCCTAGATTGATGAAGGAGCATAGTTTTTTCTTTTTATTTTTTTTGCATCTGAATTTGGCTAAATTGTGATATTCCCAGATAAACAAATTAGTAGAATCACAGTACTGATGCCAATGAAACACACCAGAAAAATGAGCAATATTCATCCCATCAAAATAAGTACCAGGAGCTTAGGTTCGAGCGGTAGTAGTTTTTTAGTTGGAGTTAGCACAATATCTATCTATTTATACTATATTAAAAATACGATATCCCCTGACAAAATGTAGTTCACTTTATTTACTCTTCGTATGTGTATTCTACTTTGGATAAAATTGAATTATAAACTTAATAAATTTTTCCTCTGGAAAAAAACTAAAAATAACTGTTTATTCCCGTTTTTGTTACATACGGCTTTTTCTTTATTTAGCTTTGGGTCTCACTTTAAGTTTAGAATTCTTTTACCAAATATTACTTAGTTATGTCTTTTACTTGTTTACGTTTAAGATACACTATAGATTTAAGATCCTTTACAAAATTTTCTTATGCTACAGGTATTTTGTAACAGCTTTGTTTTCGTCTTAATTATTGTATGTAGCTTTATTTTGTTAACAACTTTTATTTTCGTTTTAATTATTGTATGTATCTTACAATTGATCACTGGATGAAGTTTTCAAAATTGTCACTACCAGAAAATGAGCATATTGCAACAGTTTTTTCGTACGGTTATAAAATCGTTGCTATATACCCTATATAGCAACGGGTATAACTATTCCAATAGAGTGTGGATGATAACAGCACACTTTTAATATAAAACCGGTACCATTGAATGGAAACCGTTCCTATAGTACTTTTTAACCGGACCGTTAGAACAGAAGTTTTAGGAAAACTAGTAACGGAATAGTTTTTGTTCCCTCACTAAATTCCCTCATAAATTTTATTAAACCCGCCAAACAAAATATTTTTTTTATTTAATTAATTAGAAAAATAAAATATAAAAGTCTCTAATTTATAGTGTCGATATCCCCAAAGCCCCAAACCCCTAAATCCCCTCTGAGGCGTCTCCGATCTAGCTCTATCTCCGACCAAAATCCCCACCATCTTTCAGCCATAAAACTTCCACCAAAGCACCATGTAAAGACCACCTTCTTCCCCTATTAAACCAACACCTATTGCTCGAAGAAAATCCATAACGAAATTGGGTAAAAACCTTTTTTTCGATATCACTGCTTGAAGGATAAATTTCTGGAATTTATTGGCGTTTGAAATTCCAAGGAAACAAAGAAACTAAGAGGTACTTTCCTTCTCTATAGTTGCTTATTTATTTCTCTATTTATTCCTGGTATTATTCCCTATTTGTTTTTCCCCTTTTTGGATTTGTGGTCCTCTTTTTTAACTTCATCGATCTGATTGATTTTATGTGTAGATTTCATGGGGTCTGTTGTTTTGTTTAAGGAATGCATGTAAATGTATTTAATTTTTGTGATTTTGGGTGCATTTTTTGTGGAATCTTTATTAGTTTTCTTTTGTGCGGTATGAAGCGATGTAGTAAGTAATTCCGATTTGAGAACATACACACAAACAGCTACTCTTTCACTGAGAGCACAAAGGTCCAATCTTTATGGGTTTTGTGAACTTAAAATAACAAATGTTGACTGAAAGGATGCCTTTTAGGAAATGGTAAAGACATAAAAATGGGCAAGTACTACAGAAGAGAACAAAAAAAGACAAAAATAAAAGTGTGGGAAGTGGGTACCAGATAAATTTTTTTTTAGAAGTTTTATGTATTGACTGTACTTACACAATCAATGCCTTTGATTATAAGTAAAACTTTGTAATAAATATAGTGTAAATACTGTATATGGAGTAGTACTAATGTATATATAATTAGAGTGGAATAAAAAAGGGAAAGGTTAGAAACGAAATGAGCTGGAAAGGTTAGAAAAGGGAAGTATTCCGTGTAGTTTCTGGGGCTCCATTCGTACGTTCCACTGACAGATATACACAAAATATAACGAAAATTGCAACAAAATAAAACGTAAAGGAAAAAAAGTTATAAAAGTTACTACTTTGCAGTGCTGCTTGAAATGATTATTACAGAAGAGTGTTTTATAGCAAAAGCATCTTGATAATTTAAAATGCGACTTGAAAAGTATGATTCCATATTTTGTGTTGTTGGCTTGAAGTCATTGGTTCTGTGTAAGTAGATTCCTCTTTCTTTTTGTGTTAAGGAAATGTATTGCTGGTTTTGTATATATGTTGATATACCCTTAGTTCAAATATCTCTATAGAATATATTAAATTGGTTCTAGGTGTTTGAGAAGTCGATTTTTCTTGGGAATTTATATTTCAGCCTCTGGAAGAAGTCAACAAACTTTCTATCAATATAAAGTAGGCTAGTGGCAAAGTTCTGTATGTAACTCATGTCAAGAAAAAACGTGTTAGGACTTTTTCTCTTCAGTCTAACTCCTCTCGGAATAACTTCATTCAAAACAAATGTACATATTGTATTTTCTTTATTCATTTCTATTTCTTGTTTAGTTCCCTTTTCTTTCTAGTGTGTCGGCTTATGGCGACAAGATTTTATTTGTATAGGCTTGCAAGAAATTGATGGTTACGTATTTTGCTTAAGATCTTTGATTAGAGAAAATCTCTCCAGACTCGCGGTCTGGATAATATTGAGTATGTTGTTGTTGTGGTTGTTGTACTTGAAAAATGTTCCATGTGAACACCTTTTGTGGTTTATTTTGAACTTTCGTTGATACGAAGAACGAATATCTTCTTTAATGATTTTATAGCTCTTTCTCAATGAAAGAATTGTTTTACTATTTATAATTCCTTGAGTTCATCCCCTTAAGCTTTGGTCAAAGTCAAATTAGTATGTACCTTGGTTTATTGACTTAATTCTTGATTTACTTTTGTCATATAGGATTCTCATGGATAAAGTAGATAAAAGTTGGATGAATATTTTAAGATGGACGGATGAGTATATCCGGGGAGTGAATGATTTCCTTGATAAGGCATTTGAACGAGCTTCCCAAGGAAATGAAATATTATGCCCTTGCAAAAAATGCATTAATCACTATTGGCATTATAAAAATGTGATCGAGGATCACTTGGTCGTTAATGGCTTTGTTGATGGTTACACTGAATGGGTTTTCCATTGTGAAGGATTTTCCTCTAGAATTACATCTAGTTAAAGAAATAATGATGAAGCTTCTAACATCCATGATGATATTGATGGATTACTTCATGATACGTTCAGAAATGTAGAAGGTGAGACGGTACAAGAAGAAGGGATGGGAGAGGCTCTATCTGAAGATCCTAAGAGATTTTTTAAATTATTAGAGGAAGGGAAACAAGAATTATATCCAGGGTGTGAAAACTTCAATAAACTGAGTTTCACCATCCGGTTGTACTTGTTTAAGTCTTTGCATAGGTTGAGTAATGTAGCCTTTCCAGACTTGTTAGAATTTCAAAATGAGACATTTGCCTTTGCTAATCTGCCAGAGTCTTTCAACAAGGCTAAAAATATGATAAAAGATTTGGGTCTTCATTATGATAAAATACATGCATGCCCTAATGATTGCATGCTATTTTGGAATGACAATGCAAATGCCAATAATTGCTCTGTTTGTGGGTCTTCTAGATGGAAAAGTTCTGAACGTGCCTTGACTAATGCAAGGTCTAAAGTTCCTGCAAAGGTTTTAAGGTACTTTCCCTTGAAGCCTAGGCTCTAGAGAATATTCATGTGTCCTGAAACAGCTATTGCAATGAGATGGCATGCTAATGAACGACCTAATGATGGGAATTTGAGGCATCCTACTGATGGAGAAGCTTGGAAGGATTTTGATTCTCTACATCCCGACTTCTCCAAATATTCATGTAATGTTAGGTTGGGTCTTTTAAGTGATGGTTTCAACTCATTTCGAACCATGAGCATTTCTCATAGCACGTGGCCCGTCATGTTAATGAACTACAATATATCACCATGGATTTGCATGAAGCCAGAATATATCATGTTGTCAATGATCATACCAGGTCCTTCATCTCCAGGAAATGATATAGATGTGTACTTACAACCACTTATTGCAGAATTGAAGGAACTATGAGAAACTGGGATAGAAACATATGATGCTGAGACAAAGCAAACATTTCAAATGCGTGCAGCGTTGTTGTGGACAGTTAGTGATTTTCCAGCATTAGCTATGCTTTCAGGATGGAGCACCAAAGGGAGGTTGGCATGCCCCACTTGTAATTATGACACATGCTCTTTATATCTCAAACACATCCATAAGATGTATTATATGGGCCATCGAAGATTTTTACCTCATGATCATCCTTTGCGGAAAGATAAGAAGTCATTTGATGGTAAGGAGGAACATAGACCTTCACCTGATCCTTTGTCGGGAGTTGAAGTGTTTCAAGAGCTGCTTGAATTCAACAATGTTTTTTAAAAGGGCAAAAAGAAAAGACCCCGGGATAACAAGGGTCCATGGAAAAAAAGATCTATTTTTTTGAATTTCCATATTGGGCGCATAACAAATTGAGGCAAAATCTTGATGTGATGCACATCGAGAAAAATATATGTGACAGTTTGCTTGGGACTTTATTGGAAATGAAAAAAAATTCAATGGATCATGTAAATGCTCGCTATGACTTACAAGAAATGGTGATACGAAAGGAGTTACAACCAAGAGAAGATGATGATGGAACAGTGAATTTGGCTAAAGCTTGTTTCTACACAGAACCAAAACATAAAAGTTTATTTTGTACCGTTATAAAAAATGCCAAGTTACCAAAAGGTTGTGCTTCAAATATTTTAGAATGCATGCAAGTGAAGGAGATGAAAATATCAGGGTACAAGAGTCATGATGCTCATTTTATAATGCATTACTTGCTCCAGATTGTTGTTAAAAAGACGTTGCCCAAGAATGTTTCATTGGCCTTGATTAGGTTGGGTGATTTTTTTAGAGCCATATGTAGTAAAGTCATAAGGCGAAGAGATCTTGAAAAAATGAACTATGAAATTGTTGAAATAAATTGTGATCTTGAAAAGATTTTTCATCCAACAATTTTCGATATAATGCCACATTTGCCTATTCATTTGGTGAATGAATTAAGCTTGGGGATCCAGCTCATCTTCGTTGGATGTATCCCATTGAGAGGAACCTATGTAAATACAACGCATTTGTTCGTAATCGATCTTCTCCAGAAGCATCGATAGCAGAGGGATTTTTGGTAGAAAAATGTTTGACTTTTTGTTCAAGATACCTACATGACAGCGTGAAGACAAGATTCAGCATATACCCAATTGTAGATGATGAGTGCCATCAAAATTTGTCATTTATATTCCCTGTTATAGGCCATCCAATTGGAAGTAAGAAGAAAAATACTTTTCAAATGGAGCCATAGTTATGTTATGAAGCACATCGATATGCTCTGTTTAATACTGGAGATGAACAAGTGGAAAAGTTAATCGAGTAAGATAAATTATGTAGCACTTATTCTATACTTCACTTTTTAATGATATGATTGATCTTGAATATTCACGTTGCAGGGAATATAAGAATTTAATTGGTAATCGCAGTAGATCAAATGCATGGGAAAGGGCAAGAAATCATAGTCGGGAATTCAATAGTTGGTTTGCTGAGAAAGTTAAAAATATTAAAGTGCCCGATTATGTAAGATGGATAGCTAAAGGGCCTAATGCGATCGCCAAAAGAATTCCTCTTTCACCTGGAGAAGCTTCCTCTGCACAACAAGCTGTTGTGCAACTAATCAATTGTCTATCTACTGGGAGTAATAATCAAGGTCAATACGTCTATCTTGTTTGTTTGTTTGCTATAAGTCAACATCCTCCCTTTTATTGGAAGAATTCCACTTTCCATTAGACCATTCTTGATGAAATCTCAACACATGAGAAGGATATGCAATTTTATCCCCAGTAGTAGGAAAGTAGACATAGCACTTCAACTTCATCACCCTTTTGGAATATTTTTCTTGTCTGTTGTTTGGTGAATGCTAATGTTTTTATTGTTTGTGAGAGTATCGCCATTCTGAATTGGTGTTTCTCGAAATTAAGTGTAGCTGGTTTGGTTCTAGGTGGGGCCATTACGAATCTATCGAGTAATTGTTGAATGAAAAGTAAGGAACCATGAAGTTTTGCAACTAAATTTATAGGATGAGAATTTGGTTTCCTTATGTGACTGGAAATTGGAAATTGTTTCCCTCTTTTCTTTTGGTTTCCTTGAATGTGACATATTGTTTAGCCTTTTAGATATACCTGAAAGACTTAATTAATGGTGGAACCTCAGAGAGTTGTAAAGTTAGAGGTTAGGCTTCTGCAGAACAGTCAAGAAAAATTCAAAAATCAGAAAATGCCTCTTCACTTTTTTTGCAAAAAGAACTAAAAAGGACAAATATATCTTTTCCTAGAGTTGGAAATTTTTTTCATGATTAGTGAAAGCACCTTTAATTTAAGCATTACCAATAGTATAATTTATACAAAGAATACAGATTAGGAGTATTTCTTTTAGAAGAAAAAGTTGATCTGCATAGTTGGAATATGGCAGCAGCTATAGACCAAAAAAAGCAAAGATATCCATTTTTGGCAAACAGATTCAGAGCAAGAGGTTGACTAAAACACACACACACTGAACATGCAGATAGCAGAGACAAACAATGATACAAAAGGCAAAAGTAAAATAAATGTAATGCATATGAATCAAAGCTAGCAAAAACCAATTTCTTGACTGGAAACTAGGAATTGGAATTTTCAATGTTCATTTTCCTATTAGTTTATTATATTTAGTCTCCCAATTCATTAGGAACATGAATTGGCAAGGGCAAAAAAGGAAGGAAAAAAAAGAAGAAGAAAACATTAATTGCCCTTTTCTAATATACCTAGTTAAATATGAAAAGTTACTCGTGAGTAATGTCTTTTTCATAGTCTAATCAGAGAGACAAAGAGAGAATGTAGTTTGTTTGATACTAAAAATTTGTTGCTAAATGTTTATGATACTTTGAAGGATAATGACTTTATTTATCCTCTTTTGTAGGTGGAGCAGTTGAAGAAAGGGAACATGGAGATTCTGAAGATCTAGACCTTACTTAGAACTTTGAATTGTTGTCTATGTTATAGGAATCTTTTGCTATCAACATTTGAATTGTTGTCTATGTTCTAGAAATCTTTTGTTATCAACATTTGAAACTTACTCTAACACTTGAAGTGTTCAAATGTAAAACTTATGTGATTGAGTTAAAATATTTTAGTTTTATGGAGACAATATAGACTATGAAGTGTTTTATCTTTTTATTTATATAAATTTCAGGTTATTACCAATTATTATATATCTAAATATTCATTTACAACAGGGCATAATATTCTTCTACAACCGTTCCAATAGGTATTAGAAATTGTTCCAATAGGTATTGCAAACCGTTCTAATAGGTCTAAAAGAACCGTTTCCACATGTATTTCACACCGTTCCATTAGGTCTTACAAACCGTTCCAATATGTGCAACAAACGGATACAAATAGGTAGTTAAAACCGTTTCAAAAGAAATAAAACCGTTACCGTAGCGTAATGAAACCGTTAGAATAAACGTCGCCATAGCTTACATAACCGTTGCATTAAATTATGTGGTAACAGTTGTCAACCGTTGTAATAACCTCTATGGTAACGGATGTAAACCGTTGCAAAAGAAATACAATCATTACCGTAGCGTAATAAAACCGTTAGAATAAACGTGGCCATAGCTTACATAACCGTTGCATTAAATTATAGGGTAACGGTTGTCAACCGTTGTAACAAAGTCTATGGTAACGGTTGTTAACCGTTGCAACTGGAAAGAAATAATTGTTGCTTCAGGTAGAGGAAAAACCGTTGCAATAGACCGCATTAAGGCACGATTTTGATAACCGTAGCACGAACCGTTAGTATAAGCCTATTAGCACGGCATCGTATGTAACGATTGCTAAACTGTCCCAATAACCCTATTGCAACGGTTTACCTAGCTGTTGCAACGGTTTACCAGCTGTTACAATAGCCTCATTTTCCAGTAGTGTGTGGGTTTAGATACAGCGGTAACATCCTAGAGGTAAAATTTATTTGTATTTGAGGTAAACCTTTGTAATGACCCAAAGGGTCATCTTATGAATTAAGATATTATTCTGGGCTCATCAGCCTTAAAAATATTAATTTTAGTTACTTCGATTTGCGTGCGCAGTCCGGACGTGAAACCGGAAAGCTTTTATGTGAAAATATGAGAAATAATAACTTTAGAGTTAAAATTTGGTTTTAGTTGACGTTGGTCAACATTTTTAGTAAACAGACCATGATATGTGTTCCAACGACCTCGGGAGGTCTGCAGTAAAATATGGGACTTGGCATATGCCCGAAATTGAATTCCGAGGTCCTTAGCTTTAGAAAATAATTTTTACACTGCCCAGATTTCTTGAGTTCATGCTGACTGATTGTGCTGGTTACGTATCAGGTCCTTTATCTGATTCTTTACATAAATGTTTGTTAGATCATCAAAACAGAATACTAACCCATGTTTTGACCAAGTGAGCCCGGAGTCGATTTTTGATTTTTGGAAAGAAGGATAGAAAACCTATAATTAAGCATTGGTGTTGAATTATTAGCCTTTATTGATATTTTTAAGCTATTTATTTATAGATACAATTGAATTGGAGGCGAATTCTAAAGGAAAAGCGGTAATTGAGGCTCGAGTTTGGTCGTGGAATTCGAGGTAAGTGTTTGGCTTAAACTTAGCTTGAGGGAATATGTGTTGTGTCCTATTTGCTATGTGTAAGTATCATGTTCAACGTATATGTGAGGTGATGAGTACCTATACGTTGGTGTCAAGTATACCCATGAGTCGAATATTATGATTTATGTGATTTTTCGTTAAGTAATACTTGAGTTTCACTTTATAGCTATCCATGTTGGTGGAAATTCCTTGATATTGAACTGTGTCGAGTATTGGTTTCAGTTGAAGATGTTTATGTGAATTTATGTACTAAGTGAGATTAGTTATAGTTGTTTTTCCCTTGTCGGGATGGTATTGGTTCCACTGTTGGCTCCCTTGTCGGGACGTTATAGTTTTATTTCTATTTACTCTGTTATTTTTCCTTGTTGGATTGCTGTCATTTGATGTGTTTGGGTGAGGAAGAGTGTAAAAGCACGAAGAGTGATGTCGTGCGTGAGACTTTGAGTGAATGTTAATGCACGAAGGGTGATGTCGTACCGATATTGTGATTTTAAAAACACGAAGGGTGATGCCATGATATGAGAGATAATGCACGAAGGATAATGTCGTTCCATGATATTGTGAGGTAAAAGCACGAAGGGTGATGTCGTGCTGAATATATTGATTCTGATGGTGAGAACGAGAGTAAAAGCACGAAGGGTGATGTCGGCACTTGTTTTCGTATTACTTTCTGTTGCTTAGATTGATATCTAAATTGTGCTTTATCTCGTTAGTTCTAACATTTGATATTTCCTCCCCTCAGCATGTTCCCCTTTCCTTTATGCTTAGCCGCTTATTTCTCGTTGTTATTATTTTCTTCATTTACTGTTAAACTGCACAAGTTATTTGGGTTGTCGTGTCCTAGCCTCGTCACTACTTCGCCGATGTTAGGCTCGACACTTACTCAGTACATGGGGTCGGTTGTACTGATACTACACTCTGTACTTTTGTGCAGATCCCGGTATAGGACCCTACAGACCTTAGAGCGAGGAGGCTGCGTTCAGTCCACGTGGAGAGACACCGAGGTAGTCCTGCTGGCGACCGCAGGCCTTGGCGTCCCCTTCTACTTCATTTGTATTCTGATCTAGTATTCCAGAAATAAATGTATTTACTTTTGTTCAAACCCCTATATTTGTAGTATTTGTAGATAGTCTGTGAAGTTGCGACACCAAATTCTGGGTTTGGTATTTTGATTCTCATAATGGTATTTAATCAAGTTATTAGACTTTGCCTTCTTCCGCCCTTTTATTTTCGATGATTTGTACATCACCTGTTATCTGTTAAAAATAAAGGAATAAGGTAAAAAAATAAACACTTACGTTGGCTTGCCTAGCAGGTTCAATGTTAGGTATCATCACGGTTCCGACGGTGGAAAATTCGGGTCGTGACACCATGAAACTCTTGGAATATTCGTTAGAGACTAAAGACATGTCAAATATGTCTTGCTCAAAGTCCTAGAAATATGCTATAAAGCCCCCGAATCATGGAGATAATCAGGAGAGAAGAATTAAGGAATAAACAGAGTTGTAACACACAATGTTTATCAATAAAATCATTTTTTTTTAGTTGTTTGTGATTGCAGTTTTATTTTTCTGGACAAATTTATTGTAACAAATTGATAAACATAGAATAAAAACTTTTAATATATTTCTTGTTTGATTTATGCTTTAGAGTGATTCGTCTTAAAATTTGTGGAAACTCATGAATTATTTAATATTCTGCCATTACAATAATAATGGCCATATGAATATTAACTATATGGCCATATTTCTTATTTTATTTTTTTTCATTTATAATTATCTATTCAAAGCTTCGTATGGCCATATTTCTTATTTTATTTTTTTCATTTATAATTATCTATTCAAAGCTTCGTATGGCCATATGAATATTAACTAACAAGTGTACTGTGTGAATTTGGTATACACGTGTGTCATCCGTATCGAGAAACTAATTATTATAAAGCCGGGAAACTTAAAAGTTAAAAGTTAAATTACTAAAATACTCTTCTAAATTAATAGTTTTACTTAGGCATTTAATTATATTTAAATAATATTTAAATAAAAGAAAAAAAAATTAATTTAAAGTACCTCCTCTAAAAGTTGTGTTATCTCAGAGAATAACTATAAATGCTATTAATTTTTTCAAAAAGCAAAATATATCAAGATGACGACTTTGTGGTATAATAGAATGTTAAAGGGACACATATTTCTTTACGTTGTCCAACTGCCATTTTCTTGATTTTTAATATGTAGAAAAAGTTTCATGCACATTGTAGGAAATTCTCTCAGAAAATGATTATGGGATGGATGACTTTCAGTATTACAAGCATTTTGAGTGCCTAAGGCTAAGGAGCCACATGCATTTCAGGGGGGTTAACCGACACTCTTTCGTGGGAAAATTATATTGTTTAGTTCGATAATTTTAAAAAAAAATCTATATATATAATATAATGATACTTCTTGACTTTTTGATGAGTTTGTTTCTTTATATTTTTTGTTCTCCTTAATAAAAATTCTGCCTTCACCACCGACTAAGGTGTAGCAGTGTACGAGTCCCAAAGAAAAAAATGTGAATGAGTTTTAATTTCAAAATGAACAGCTTTGTTGATCTAAAGAAATCTGAGTCTCTTTTTGCCACATGGCTAAAACACAAAAGAGAAACTGCAGATGTGAAACGATGCAAAGAAATTTACGGGTTTGCGTCTCCTCGAAAATGACTTTCAACTCCAGCAAGTTTATGCTTCAATTTCTTTCCTTCAACTATTTTGGAGATTAAAACGAGAGATGAATATGATAAGAGAGGTCCAAAAACTAATATTATTAATTATGTTTAGGAATGAAAATATACAAATTATATGTATTTAATTATACATATATTGGGGTTTGATTAAAAATTAAAAATTGGGGTTTGATTTTTGTTCCCATTTCAAGTATATAGAATCAATACCTCCTATTTCATCCTAAATTAAGTACATATCTCAGGCGCAAAAAAAAAAAAAACGTAAAGGGAAACAGGTAAATGGGAGCTGAATTTTTACTTTAAAAGAAGAGAAAAAATAGTAACATTGCTTTCTTTACCTAGTTACTAACAAAGGCTAGCCAATCATGATAGTGGGGAGTGTAATGTTTATTGTCCTCAAATTTTGATTTAAATCTATGTTTTGAGAGATTTTTTCGTTTTTATATAATATTTGAAATTTATTTATCAAAATTATTTTAATTTTGTATATTATCTACTCTAAATAAGAATTTCTTACAAATTATATGCATCCCACCTTAAAAGGCTCTCAATTCATTATTAGGGGGAGTTGTCTATACCCGCTTTTTGGGTCACGTTTTAATTTATACCCACTTTGCAAAATAAATTGCAAGCGTAACTTCAGCATGTTTTAGCTTAAGTTTTGTCCTGGATTCAATAGTTTTATCGTAAAGCTTTTTCAAAAACTTCAACAGAAGATGTTGAAGTTATTTAGTTCATTTCTAAAACTTCAGCACTAAATAAGTTGAAGTTTTGTCCTAGATTCATTAGTTTTGTCATAAAAAAATTTCAAAAAACTTTAGTAGAAGATGCTGAAGTTATTTAGTTCATTTGTAAAAACTTCATTAGTTTTGTCATAATTTCAGCAGAAGATGCTGAAATTTTCAGTTTATTAGATTCATTAATTTTGTCATAAAACTTCTTCAAAAAACTTCATTAGAAGATGCTGAAGTTATTTAGTTCATTTGTAAAAACTTCAGCACTAAAATAGTGCGCCCGTGCAATTTTAACTTCAACCTTACTAACAATAGGAAGCCTGAAGTTAGGACGAAAAAGAGAAAAAACGATCAAAAAATCAGTTGACATAGTCATCAGAGTACCACCGTAAACACGTAAGTTGACCATAGTATCAAATTTAAGAAATCATGTTTCTTTGATTATTTTGTGTTGAACATGTAGAAGAAGAGATCTTTGGCATTCTCATAGGAAGATTATCCTCTCGGACTAGTGCCAGTATTTCTTATCGAAATTCCAATGTTTAATCGTATGTTTAAAGAGTTTGGATTAATATGGCACTTGACAATAAAACTTCAACTTATTTAGTTCGGAAGTTTTTACAAATGAACTAAATAACTTCAGTATCTTCTGCTGAAGTTTTTTGAAAAAGCTTTATGATAAAATTAATGAAGTTTTTACAAATGAACTAAATAACTTTAGCATCTTCTGCTGAAGTTTTTTGAAAAAGCTTTATGATAAAATTAATGAAGTTTTTACAAATGAACTAAATAACTTCAGCATCATCTTCTGAAGTTTTTTGTAAAATCTTTATGACAAAGCTAATAAATCCAGGACAAAACTTTAGCTTATTTAATGCTGAAGTATTTGCAAATGAACTAAATAACTTTAGCATCTTCTGCTGAAGTTTTTTGAAAAAGCTTTATGATAAAGCTAATGAAGTTTTTACAAATGAACTAAATAACTTCAGCATCTTCTGCTGAAATTTTTTGAAAAAGCTTTATGACAAAACTAACGAATCCAGGACAAAACTTCAGCTTATTTAGTGCTGAAGTTTTTACAAATGAACTACATAACTTCAGCATATTATGCTGAAGTTTTTGAAAAAACTTTACGATAAAACTATTGAATCCAGGACCAAACTTCAGCTAAAACATGTTGCTGAAGTTCAACAAATAAAGAACAAAACTTCCGCTAGTAAAATGCTTAAGTTCAGCTGTCTACTAGAATGCTGAAGTTTGTGTGATTGCCTTTGCTACTTCAGGCCCGTATGCCTGAAGTTTACGCGAAAAGTGGGTACGCTTGCAATTTTTTTGTAAAGCGGGTATAAGTTAAAACGTGACACAAAAAGCAGGTATAGATGAAAATCCACCATTTAGTTACACCCTTTTCCTTTTTTCTCTCTTCTCTCCCCTCAACTCTCCAAAATATTTATCGGCTACTTAACACATGTTGGTCTTTTTGTCTCCTCAACCACCATTACCAATACCAATACCAATACCAATACCAATACCAATACCAATACAAATACTCCATTATTATCATCTTCCGTTTCGGTGCCACCGTCGCATCGTAATTTATTTTTTAAAATTTCAATAAGCGTAAAATTGTTGCTTGCTTTCCATTTAATAGACTTCGACAATGTCTATGAAGCGGCAACCATAAGAGGATCTCAAACCTCGACAACAAGATATGCAACCTACTAAAATGGATGATAGTCCAATACCCATGGTTCTATTTATAGGATTTCATGTTAATGATACTTGCGTCGATATGAGTGACATGTTTGGATTATTTTAATTTTAGCATTTTACAGAACACTTACACAACTAAATCACAACAATTATTCAGCACCACAATCTAAAAAAGAACTTTTATTGAATCTAAACATCATTGCATATTTATATTCAAACTGAACACGTAAAATCTCTAGCTCTAAAAATATTATATGGTACATCAACATACAAATTAAAAATAAATTTCGTACAAATTTAATGCAAATTTGAATATATGCAACAATATACATAGCAAAAATAAATTTCATACAACTAATTATATATTATACAACTTATCTACAGCTTATCTATAATTTTCATACATTATTTCTACCCAGTTAAATACAACCACAATATCATACAACTTAAATACAATTTTTATACAATATGTCATTTGTATGTTTTGTATCTGATATATACATAGTAAAAATAAATTTCATACAACTAATTATATATTATACAACTTATTCCAAACTTATCTACAACTTTCATACATTATTCTACCAAGTTAAATAAAACTACAATACCATACAACTTAAATATAATTTTTATACAAATTTTATACAATATGTCTTTTGTATATATTTCGTATCTGATTTGTATATATTTTATATGTGGTGTGTGCTTCTTCCTCTCTAAAACTCCAATCAAAACGTACTCTCTTAATACAATTTTGATACATATCAACAACTTTGTAAGAAGATAGTATTGATAACTTAAATACAAAGTTTATACAACTATTTTTAACTTTCATAGAGCATATATATATATATATATATATATAACTATATATATATATATATATATAACTATAATAGAATTTCGTAAGTATATTGTATGTCATGTGTTATTCTTCTTCTTCGAGTTTCAATCTGAAATTCAGTCAAAATCAAGTCTAATCTTTACCAAAACACCCGCAAATTTGAAATATAAACTCCAAACATAATCCTAATTGTTTGAAACAATATTCAATCCATACAAGTAATGATTTTTGAAAATCCAATTCGATTTCAAGACTTCAAAGCTTTTAAATGGCTGTCAATGGTGGAGAGTCAAACACTTTCATAATTTATTGATTGACAATTTTAACTTGAACACCAATTGTGCAACATTAAAGGAAATCACTAAGTTAAAACAATTGAAATCTATTGATGAATTCTACTAAAACTCTATACAACAAGAAAGCATAAAAAATCAGAGAACATCAAATGAAGAAAAATTGGGAAAAATAGAGGAGAGTAGAAAGACGAAGAGAGAGGAGAAAGAGAGAGAAACAGATCAGAGAGTGGGCAAGTACAAAGGGATAAGGAAATAAATGGTATTCGTTATTCAATTACTAATATAAAGGGACATTCATTTAAAATTTATTTATATATAATTAGTAAATTGTATATGACCATGTAATTAAATTAAAACTTGAATAAAATGGTAACAAGATTTCAATTAGTGTATAGAAAAGTAAAATTCTCAACTAGTGAAATATGGATAGATGTCTCCCAAGATTAACACGTAATAATAGTTGGGCCCAAAAGGAAAGGCAATGGAATCTTAACATCATCTTGTGGTAACCTTTTTTCCGAGATAAATTTTTTTTTACTGTAGAGTTGGAATTCACAAGGCTCGATTAATTCGGGTTCGTGTCACAAAAAGTTATGGGATTTTAATCTCATGTTAAAGAGGACTCTAGTTTTTAAGACTTAGAACTCGAGATTTCAAATCTTTATCATTTCACTACATTCCTTGATGATATTGAGATAATATTATTACACAAAAAATCTGCTTTACGAATTCTAAGAAGCAGTTCTTTTTAAAAAAAATGTTCATCTTCCTTTGAAGGAATGAGATAGACAATTAATGTATATGGAAAAATCCTTTCTAAATCATGAATGAAAGATCCAAAGATGGGGAGAGAAGGCTACTGAATCTTCTGGTATTTTGTAACGACTCGAGCGGTCATTTTGAGAATTTTCACTTTACTCAATATTTTGGGGGCACAAGTAGCTCCGAATGATGTATTAGGACTTGTGTGCAAAATTTGAATTTATTCCAAGTTGATTTGATATGTTTCGGGGCCATTTCTTCAAGCATAAATGATATCATATTGAACAAATGAGTTCCGATTTCTTTTTTGATTGAAGCATTAAATCCGTATCATAATTACAGACCCGTAGCTGACAGAAAATATATAAAATAAGGGTTTGTTCATTCGGTCATATATTGAGTTGGGGAGCTCGGATTTGGGAGATTTTGGAGGCGATTTTCATCATATTTATTGGGGTAAATGTTCTCTACTCGGTTTTGATTATATTTCATGAATCCATCTTCGTTTTTGGGATTTGATTGAAGATTTCAAAGTGAAATTGAGGGAGTTAGGGCTTGAGTTTGGGAGAGTTTGAGGTGAGGATTTGAGGGACCAAACAGAGTCCGATTTTGACGAATTTTATATGGTTAGACTCGGGAGAGAACGAGGTTTCTAATTTTTTCATTTTTGACTAGTTTCAAGACGTGGGACCATAGGCCAAGTTTTGGCCGATTTCGGTACTCCTAAGGTTTTGGGGCTCGATGTCCCCATATGCGGGCTATTTCTTGTATGCGGATTGTGAAGGCATGGTAAGAATGGGATAACTGATAGCATACATTATCGATAGGTTTCGATGGACTTTTGGGAGGAAATTTACCTATTTGGGAATGATCAAGATTTGGGTTGGGGCTATTTGAATGCTCAACGAGAATATGCATTTTATATCAGGTCAAGTTTGGGTGCTCTTGTGACATTTTTATCACGGTTATGTTACCAGGCAGAATGGATATTATTTGTTCCCTTGGCCTATGTTATGTGCTATTCTCTTATGCCGCGATGAGCTGTGAGGTTGTATGATTATTCTCCACGCATGTTGTAATTTACAATGTGGGGGAAATGGCCCTCGTGATGTTGACTGGTTCATTGCACCTTAGTTGTGCTTGCTTTCTTCCTTATTTTGTTGATTCTATTCATTTTCCCACAGTTATACTTGTGCACTCTACTGTGTTTGATATCAATTTTCATGTGATCAGTGAACCCGAGCACTTTGACTTGATGAGTATCTGGGAGTGGGCTGCACGCCGCATCGGATGTTATGTGGGATACCCTTTCCTTGTGTTTATTTGGTGTTTTGTTTATCCTCTGTGAGATGATTTAATGAAACTGTACTTTTGTTGTTACACATGTTATACTTGTTAGATAATCTGTATACCTTGCTTTCCTTCTATTTGTACTGCATAACTGAGTTATTGATGAGTTGGTGTACGAGCTGTGTGGCATGAGAATCTGTGTGGTTCCGTGATGAGTTGTTAGTTGTACTGCTTGTATTGGCTGAGAAGAGGTTCTTAAACCTGAGATTCGCACTATCGTATTAGGGGTGAGGAGTGTTTGGAAATATGAGGTTGTCTCTGCTAAGATTTGGCAATGGCCCTTGACGGACGAGAGAGCTTCTTGACTTGTTGACTGCATGGGCGGTTATGAGTCCCTGCATGTTTCTTTATCATGGGCAGCGTAGTAGAGGTCCAGAACAAGGTTCTATTCATTGTGAAGTGTATTGCCGACGTCCTGAATGTTATTTGGGCAATTATGGTGGTAAGAAGTTATTGCTATGGGCATTTGAGTTGTGTGGAACATTGTGTGATTGTACCCTGGGTTGGAATTATGGCTCGATTTGGCTTGTACAGGTTATACAGTGAGATGATGCGAGATCCTAGTCTTATGAGGAATTTCAGACTTTGAGATTTGGTTTTTTCCTAAGGCTATGGACTAAGGATGAAGTGCGATCTTCGGTTAAATTGTGTTGCCAGTCTTACATAGGTTTGGGTGATGGGGAATCACCTCGGATGTATGTATGGTGAGCTCATGCATTGGTTTGATGGCTTTGGAACAACTCTTGGCACATTCGAGGACGAACGTATGTTTAAGCGGGGGAGAATGTAACGACTCGACCGGTCGTTTTGAGAATTTTCACTTCGCTCGATAGTTTGGGGGAACAAGTAGATACGTATGATGTATTAGGACTTGTGTGCAAAATTTAAGTTCCTTCCGAGTCGATTTGATATGTTTCGGCGTCGTTTTTTCAAGCATAAATGATATCATATTGAATAAATGAGCTCCAATTTCTTTTTTTATGGAAGTATTAGATTCGTATCGTAATTACGGACCCGTAGCAAAAAGAATCATCAAATTTGGACATCGTATGAGGATTTTATGGTCATTTTACTAAGAATTAGGTTGCAAGATTTTTCAAATTAATTACGGAATTGTCACTGATGACGTATTTAAAAATCTGCACTATTTGCAAATATTGAAACCAACTTATCTCCTTCATTATAAGGTCAAATTGAGTGATTCAAAAGCCTAACTTGACTAGAATTTCACAAGGAATCCATTGGAGGCATAAAAGGCTAGTTTTTAGATCGTTTGACTTGACAAATAAGGCAGAATAGCTGGCAGAAAAATATATAAAATAAGGGTTTGTTCAATCGGTCATATATTGAGTTGGGGAGCTCAGATTTAGGCGATTTTGGAGGCGATCTTCACCACATGGATTGGGGTAAGTGTTATATACTCGGTTTTTATTATATTTCATGAATCCATATTCATTTTTGGGATTTGATTGGTGATTTCAAAGTGAAATTGAGGGAGTTGGGGCTTGATTTTGGAAGAGTTTAAGGTGAGGATTTGAGGGACCAAACAGAGTCCGATTTAGACAAATTTTATATGGTTAGACTTGGGAGAGAATGAGGTTTCTAATTCTTTCATTTTTGATTAGTTTCGAGACGTGAGCCCATAGGCCGGGTTTTGGCCGATTTCGGATTTTTGGCACATCTTGTAGTTTTTATTGTGGAATTCNGGGGGGGGGGGGGGGGGGGGAACCACCCCTTAGGAATTGAGTCACTTGTGCTATCTCGATATGCGGTAGCTGTGTACGCAAGGTGACGAGTGGGTACACAGTTTATATGTGGTGTTGACCGGTTATATTTTCTAATCTTTTTTCCATGCCTTTGATCAAATTGTCATAATATGTGGTATCTTGTTGTTAGGCTACACTTACATGCTCTGTATGATGTTGTTAGCATTTATTTACCTCTTGCTCGTTGTTTGGCCTTATTTGCCTTAGTTGAAGTTATTGTCTTCCTTGTTGTTTTGTTACTTCTTAATTGTGAGTTCCTCTATGACTTTGTGCATATATGCTACATATCTAAATTGTTGTGATTACATCTGTAGTTATCACGGGCCTTACATGTCTTGTTGTTTTTGTAAAAGTTGTATTCCTTTGATTTTTACGTGATTCTCTTGTTGTCGTGTACTCATACTCTTGGTAGTAGAAATTCTGGTAATTGAGTTGTGGATTGGTTGTTGTTGTTGATTTAAACTAATGTTTGGTAGGATCGAGTTGTGCGCCGCAACAGGAGTAATTAAGGTGGACAAGTGGGATCAGGTTGTACACTGCAACAGGAGGAATAAGGGTGATATATTGAGGAGTAATAAGGGAAGACTGGTGGGATCGGGTTGCACGCCGCAACATACTAAATATTATTTACTGTTATTGTAATTGTTAAGGAGGAATAAGGGAGGATTAGGGGATCGAGTTGCACGCCGAAACATATATATACAAATATATATGTAATTTACTCTTAATATAATTTTTAAGGAGGAATAAGGGAGAATTGGTGGGATCGGGATGCACGCTGCATCAATATATGTACTTATGCGTTCCTTTCTGACTGTGCAAGTTATTCGGTAGTTTTATATTTCACTTAGGGATTGGTTATAGCTGGATATTGATAAGACCCTGGTTCATTTGTACAAGACTTTAATAATTTGTATTACGGGTTCCACTGAGCTTTGAGGATCGGGTTATTGACATTGAGTTATTGACTTGCCGTTATTCTTTGAATTCTTTTCCTGAAACTATTACTCTGGGGAATTATTTTTCAAAGTAAATTTGCTACATTGAATTATTTCCTCATGTCCTACTAAGTTGTTAGTAATATAGTGATTTAAAATAAAGGAATTAGTATTACGCTACTTTGTATGACCTTTTAAATTTGAACTCGCCGGGTATATATATATATATATAAATTCAAACTCCAATAATATATTTTATTTCAATTAGTTTCTCAATTAAATTCCCTTAACCCGTTTGAGATTTGATCTTACTTAAAAAGAAATTTCTATTAAGTTTTAATTTAATAAATCATGTATTAAAGGCAATAGCTTATTTGATGTTGTATTTTATTTGAAAAGGATATTTTCTTAATTCAAATGATTTCAAAAAAATAACTTTCTCTTTTCTCGCTGATTTCCTAATTGGTTTAGAAACTAAAAATTTATTTTATGTTATATAAATGAGACTCCTTGGGCGTCTTAATTGCATTGGTTGCGTACATTATGTTCAAGGTAGTATGTGGATTTTATTGTGCAAAGTGAGATGGAAATATGTAGGAATAAGGTGCCATGTGTGCTAAGGGTTTGGAAATTGAGATTTATGATATGAGATTTCGAGGATTGAGATGGTCGAAAATGTGTATTAGGAATGATGCGATTGGTTGAGTTAACATTGTTTTCCTTGTTTGAGCACATTTTTGCTTGTCTATATCCCAGCTATGTTGGTGTTAATTTACTTGGTTACTTTTCGGTACCATCCGTGTTTTCTCCTTATCGTCTCTACTGTTTGTAATTTGATCTCTTCCTGCTATTGGTGTTGCTTTGTTATCTTTATCTTGTTAGTTTATTATCATATCTTGTTCAGCATATTAGACCAGTAGGTGTCTTGACTGTTCCTCGTCATTATTCCACCGAAGTTAGTCTTGATACTTATTGGGCACCGCTGTGGTGTGCTCATACTATTTTCTATACATTTTTGTACAGATCCATGTATTTGATCGTTAGTAGCTGTGTGGATCATTGCTGTGGAGACTCATGGTAAACCTGCTGATGCGATCACAGGTCTCGGAGTCACCTTCTATTGTACTTACTTCCATTGTTTCCTTTTGTTCTCGAACAATGATGAATTCATTTTGTACAAGCACTCGTAGAAAAACTTATGACTTGTACTACCGGTTTTGGGATTATAAATTGTTTAGAGATTTCTATTTCAGAATTTTTCGAAGTTAGTAAATATTGTCATTATTTCTATTAGTGTTAGGCTTACCTAGTCTTAGAGACTAGGTGTCATCACGACACCTTCGGAGGAATTTTGGGTCGTGATAAGTTGGTATCAGAGCTCTAGGTTCATAGGTACTACGAGTTATAAGCGGGTTTAGTAGAGTCTTGCGGATCGGTACGGAGACGTTTGTACTTATCTTCGAGAGGCTACAGAACTATTAGGATAATATTCCTTCTTTCATTCCTTATCGTGCGATATTTATTCAGCTCGAAGCATATAACTTATGTTCCTTTACATCCACTCATGTATGATATTGCACTTATTTTTTTATATTTGTACATATATATATATATATTAATATATATATATATATATATATATATTATTTTTTTTTTTTCTCTCTAGTCAAAAAAACAAAAATAATAATATAGTCACTTTGTTAGTTTTTTCTCTTTCGACCAGTTTTGCCTATGTGCTCGGTCCTTTTGTTGAAGTAGCCTTAAAACCTTCCTCGAAAATGTAAAATGGTCATTTTAACAAAAGATGCCAGTTTTTTATGTTCACTTATTTTTACATAAAAATAGTCATTTTGAGCCTTCTTTTCTTTCTCATAATTATTTTACTAATTTAACCAATTTTTTTTAGTCCCACAGTTTGGTTTTTGTTTTTATTTTTTATAGAGTCAAAACCCGAGAAATCGGATTTTTTGTGTCAATAATATATTTGATTAAAAACTAATCCCGTGTCTGGATAAATAGGTATACCATGAGTGGGGAAAGAGGTAAATCTGAAACCCAGGTCAGAAGGAATACCGGATTTTCTTATTGTTTATCAGATATCACAATTGTTCTGGGATTGGTGGAGAGATTTTAAGGAATATGAGCGAAACCAAATAAAGAAGTATTTGGGACATTTGGTTCACATGATGACGATCAAGCCTAGGAGCGATGTGATCGAAGCTTTGATTCCGCACTGGGATCCTGAAAATAATGTGTTCCATTCTGCTGACTGTGAAATGACTCCGACCTTGGATGAAATCGTCCATTTCTAGGGGTGGGGCCGCAATCTTCGCCGCCAAAGGCCCATTGTACCAAAAAATGTAAATAAGGGTAAGTTTCTGAAGCTTCTGAACATAAATTACGGACAGTATGAAGGTTTAGGAGGCAAGTGGGTTAAGTTGGGACTTTTGTTTCACATGCACGACTTAGAATGCAATTTTTAAAGGAATGTGGGAAAATTAAAATCAAAGGAAGACAAGGAAATATGGAAGATACAAAGGAGGTTTGCATTTATGGTTGCTTTTTTAGGGCGTGTAGTTTTTCCGGAAAGGGAAGGATAACATCCGCTTGGAAGGTGTAGTTGAGGCTCTGACCTCAAAAGAGGATGATTATACTTTGGTCCCTATGATTCTTTCTTCCATTTTTCGTGCTTTAACTAGATGTAAATTGGGCGCACGAAACTCTGATGGATGCAAAATTTTGTTACAGATATGGTTTTTGGAGCATTTTTATCGTCATCCTAATATCACTAATTTTAGTGAGCTCTGGCCCAAACACACTTATGATCACCAGAAAACAATTGACAAATGTGACTTACCAGAAGGGATTGATGCCTGGAAAAAGCTGCTTCTTACTTTGTCAGCTAAACGAATCACTTGGAAACTACGATTGTTTTTCCTTTATAGAGGTCATTTGTGAGTCTGCATATCATTCTTATTTGGTACTTATAGGATTGGATGGTGTTCAGCCCTGTGCTCCACTTCAGGTGATGCGCCAGTTTACACGACTACAAGAGGTGCCGCNTTTCATGATCCTTCATCGTTTAGAGATAGGCCTGAGGGGTCGAATAGGAGGAGAAATGATCAAAGAACTATAGAAAAGCTGAAAGAGGAATTGGAGCACGCTCAGATGACCATAGCCAAACAACAAGCCCATCAACAAGCCGGAGTCGCTCAGATCCGTTTAAGTATTGAGAAAGATTATCAATCTGCCTTAGGGATCATGAATAAAGATTTAAAGCATGCTAAGAATGGAGGAGCCCGCTTAGAAGAAGAACTGGCAAACACGATTGGTTTAGTCAGAAGAGTGGAGGCGAACAAAAATAAGTTGCAAGAAGACTTGAGTATCATCGAAGAGGATGCGCACCAACAACAACTGGAGTTTGATCAGCAGAAAGAACAGTTTGAAAGAGAAAGGGAACACTGGATACGCTCAAAGGGTCAACTTTATGCACAATTGGAAGAAATAAAAAGACAGAAGAGGGGTCATCAGCACGCAGATTTTGAGGCAGAGCGGCGTCAGTGGATGATTGAGAGAGGTGTGTTAAACCGTCGCATTGAAGAATATGGGGGACGTGAGGCTCAGATGAGGCACGCCCTCAACACTACCCAGATGTGGTTGCAGAATTGTCGCATGAATATGGGGCAAGCCAGAGAGCAGGTACTTCGATTGACAAAGAAAGCAACATATGTTCATGATGATCATCGCCATCTAAGCAATGAAGAAGTTGGTCAACAAGCACGTGCCATCGTACCACAATTTTCAGTGGTGTTTCAGAATTTGTACGAGACTTTGGGGGGAGAGTGGAGGCCAAGAGATGCAGATCATTGATGATATCAGTTTAAGCAAAAAGACCATTGAAGATTAAATTTTTAGTGCAGTCCATTAGTTCTTAGTTTCTTATTTATTTGTCGCACTTTTAATTTTATATTTGGAGTCTTTTAGTTTTATCAAAGTTTGTTTTATTCGAGTCATGTTCTTAGAGTCAGTAGAGTCAGTTTGTATATATTTCCTTTTCTCTCATTGTATATATAAAAAAAATTGACTGAAAAATATTTTAGTTTGTTTTATTTTTACAACAAAAAAAAAACAAAAAATAAAAAAAAAACTAAAATTTAAAAAAAACTATTAAAAAAAATCATCAAAATTGTTATTTCCCTCCTGAACTACGTAATGGTCTAATTCATGCGGCGTCATGATATGTAGGCAATACCTATCGGATACGATCATAACCATAAAAAAATTAAATTATAATAAATAAGAAAGAAAACAAAAGATAGCGCTAAAATTCAATATGAAATAAAACCAATAAACCAATAAGCCGGGAGAAGCATGAAGCCTTCCAAACTCATTTAGAAATGAAAATGACATCATGTGCATGACATATAATGTGTGATTAATATCTGCAAAATGCCTAACTCTAACACGTTTGTTGTTTGTCATCTCTAAAGATATAGTTAAACAGAGGTGGTTGGTTTGTGGTTTAAATTGAAAACTCACCCTTACAATATGAGATCAAAAGGAATAGTAGCATGGAAAACAACAGTGAGAACGAGTCAGATAATGATGATATCCATGGACAATTGGTCGAACAAAGTTCAGGATTGGTTGAAGAAGTAAGAGTGTTGAAGAAACAATTGGTAGAGATGTACCAAGCTTGGGCGAATGGACAGGTACCGCCTCCACTACCCATAGGGACTTCGGATAATCTTCATAATGTGTCAGTTGCGAATCAAGTGCCCATCTCCCTAAAAAGTAACCCATTGTACCAATCTGGATTCAGCCCAGGCATTAACCTTCCCACTATCCCCAGTACTTCCCTTCCACGTCCTCCAACCGCACCCCTCAAAAATGACCCACATACTGTAACCATTGTCCCTACTTTAACTGTTCCTCAACCAGCTCTTGCTCAAAAGTCCAATAATGATCCGCAACTGAATGCTCGTGATGCTCAACATTACTCTCCAGAACTGACTTTCAAGGTT